>JADLZN010002937.1:0-2500 GCA_018155175.1 Sinocyclocheilus anophthalmus
TCCCAGCTGGTATCTCACTTTCCATGTTAGGGTTAGAGTTTTTATGGCCAGCAGCTTATGAGAAAAAATGGGGGCAACAGAATGGGGGAGGAAAACATTTCTGCACTTGGTATCAAATTGGCCATGTTTGTTTGGGGAAGTCAAGTGGTTTACGTCCCATTTCTCTTACCACTTGAAAGTCTCTGACAGTCTAAAAATAAGTGTAATTGCTTTCAAAATACTGACAATAAAAGGCACTTTATTATGTTTTTGTAGTTCTAAAATCATTATTGGCTGAAAATGTGGACCCCGATTTCCCGTTTCAAACGGTGGTCTCCCCTTGTCCGCCACTGGTCAATCGTGTGTAGAACTTCCTCCAAGAGTGCAGCGTCTTCCCCGACCAGATCCAGAATCCCGAAGTGATCCCTACAATGAGAGTCATGAGGTACTTGATCATGAAGACAGTGAAGTCGGGGGTCATGTGAGGAGTGGGTTGCATGGGGCACGGGATGGCCAGGCTCTTACAGTTCGTACTGATCCAGCTCTTCTCCCAGTGCTGCCTGAAGGCCTGCTCATAAAAAAAGCAAGCTATGACGATGGTGGCCGGGACGGTGTAGAGAACCGAAAACACACCTATGCGGACCATCAATCGCTCCAGCTTCTCGGTCTTGGTGCCGTCGTGCTTCATGATGGTGCGGATACGAAACAGGGACACGAAGCCGGCAAGCAGGAACGAGGTGCCAATGAAGAGGTAGATGAAGAGAGGGGCCAGCACGAAGCCCCTCAAGGGATCCAGATTGTTCAGGCCCACAAAGCAGACGCCACTTAACATGTCTCCATCGATTTGCCCCATGGCCAGGATGCTAATAGTCTTTACAGCCGGAACGGCCCAGGCGGCCAGGTGAAAGTACTGTGAATTGGCTTCAATAGCCTCATGGCCCCATTTCATACCAGCCGCCAAGAACCAAGTGAGAGACAGGATGACCCACCAAATTGAAGATGCCATACTGAAGAAATACAGCATCATGAACAGAATTGTACACCCTTCTTTCTTCGTACCTTGAACGATGGTTTTATAGCTGTCGGGAAAAAAGCTCTCATTGCACACGACTTTGTCCCCAAGAAAGTAACCAGCGATATATGCAATGGAAACCATGGTATAGCAGCCAGACATAAAAATAATAGGACGTTCTGGGTATTTAAAACGCTGCATGTCCACTAAATACGTGGTAACTGTGAATAACGTGGATGCACAGCAGAGAGAGGACCAGATGAGGATCCAAATCCGGGCAAATTCAATCTCCTGGTCTGTGAAGAACATATAAGCCCCATGTGTTCTGGAGGACTCACATGGAGCACCGCAATCCAGCTCGCCCAGGAACTTATAACTGAGGTAGGAAGGCACTTTGAGCACTGACGGGCAGCGGAAGGGCTTGTCCGGCGAGGAGTACAGCTGAATGCCGGGCGTTCCTGGAACGGGCATGTGAACGGGCGACACTGTAGCCGCGGAGTCGTTCTGGCCCACACAGATGTGTCCGTCTCCCAGCACGGGGAAATGTTCGCATCTCAGCCGCTCTGGCCACTGAAAGCCAAACTTGTTCATGAGGGCCTCGCAGCCGTGCTTTGCCCTCTCGCAAATGGAGCGGCATGGCGGGATGGCTTTCTCCAAAACCGTGCACACTGGCGCATACATGGAGCACAGGAAGAACTTGAGTTCAGGAGAGCACTGTACCTTGACCAGCGGGTAAAACTGGTGGACCTCCAGCCCAGCATCCTCTTGGTTGTAGTGTCCGACCAGATTTGGCATTATGGTTTGGTTGTAAGCGATGTCCGTGCACAGGGGGATGGTTATGGGCTGACAGAAGCCGTGGTCGGGAACGGCTATCCCACTATCTCCGTGATACTGTCCAGAAGCCACGAAACAGCACGGCAACATCAGTGCCAAAAACAGACACAAAATTCCACTCGCCTGCATTGTCCCGGAAAGTTCCGCCTAACTTTCACTGAACACAACGGGAGTCCGCAAACTACGCTTTTGGCGACATGTTATTTGCTAATCGAAAACAAAAAGTTTCGCGAGCTAGTGTAAATCGCATACTTTGTGAGGAATATCTGTTGCGCGCAGGACCGACTGCGTGACTTTTCCCCCTTTGTCCGTCAGACTGTTTCAAGTTCCCCCTGGGCTGCCTCTCGCTGACTTTGAAGGGAGCATGAGAAGGAGGAGGGATTTCGGGGGTCTTGAAACAGATTCTCAACCCTAAACCAGAAACCCCCATCACAAGGTCTTCAGACCAATTGAATCGCTGAAGACCTATGCTCAAGACCCTATCAGTCATTTGAAAACATAAGAGCATTTAAAAAAAAAAAGTTTTTATTTGGGTGAGAAGTTATGATATGGACAAATGAGGGAACGTGAATTTGGAAATTCTCTTTTCTGAAAAACAAAACAAGACACGTCTTAACAAAATAACAAATTATCTTCGATCTGTCTGTCTGTCTGCGTCCCTGTCTGTCTGTCTGT
>JADLZN010002937.1:5000-106242 GCA_018155175.1 Sinocyclocheilus anophthalmus
CACTATCTTATCGTCTGTCTGTCTTTCTGTTCTGTCTGTCTTGTCTGGCTCTTCTGTCTGTCCCTGTCTGTCTTTCTTACTGTCCGGTCCGTCTATCTATCTATCTATCTATCTGAGATGGTAGTGGGGACATCTTGTGGCTATGGGTTGTTAGTAACATTCATCCTATGTAATCGTTTTTCTTATTTTTTGCGTGATTTAAATTAAAATAGATCACATTTAAAAATATCTATTTTAAAATCTAGTTGGTTGGTAATACTGATGCTAGTGATATATTAAGGATAATAATATACAAACAAATGCATGTAGCTTTTATTTATAGTTTTGTACTAGTGCCAGCTGTTCAGTCTAAATTAACAGCACATGATAGAAGACAAGGCTAATTAAGAAAGATAATGTTTAGAAGCAGAGCGAGAGAGAAATTAAATTAATAACTATTGTGAAATTAATTACCGTTTTTGCAACTGCTTACACACAATCTTTACTTGTCACACACTTTCTGAAACCTCACACTCAAACACCAGAACCACACAAAAAAATCTGCAAAACCATACACTAATTCTCAGCCTTTGACTCGGTTTTCAATTTCATAAAACACTTTTTGCAAAACAACACACAGTGCTCTATATACCACAAAAATCTAACAGGAATTAATATTATGGCAAAGGTGTTTTGCAAATGTTTGCTTTTGAGATGTGTTTGTGATATTTTTAATGCAGTGCTTCATTTTGCAAGAGATGTGAGGAATTTAGCATTTTGTGTGTGCAATTCTTGGATATGTCTAAGTTTTGAGAAAAAGAGGTAAAGTTTAGAAAATGTGTAAGCAGTTGAGAAAACTGTAAGTGATTTCAATTAATTGAAATAAATCCCCGCGGCTAAAATACATGTGATGTAATTTCTTCTGGAAATTTTATTTTTTTGAATTATTTTAAGGAAAATGTATTCTTCCGTTACTAAGCCTGACTACATCACCCCTCGCGACCATTTGATGGCTTCTGATTGGCTAATTGAAGCGGTTTAGCCAATAGGAATGTGAGAGACAGTTGTCGGCTCGAGACGTCAAACTCTTCGGCTTCGCTTCGCGGTCACACAGTCGTGAAGAGACGCGGGCGAGGTCGAGAGCTTATACATTTAAGTGAGAGACATTTGCCGTCTTTAATTTATTTTCACAGTAAATCAGTTGACTAATTAGAACAATCGTGAATATTATATATTTATAATTTATATCGCTAATAATCTATAGTGAGAGCGGCCCTCTGCCTGCAAAGTTCATTGTCAACATGGAGGTAAGAGCTAATTCTGAGGAAAAACTTCTGACTAGTTCAGTTTTTCTGTCTGCTTGTTAAGTTAACTGAGTTACAGACATGATACAGTTTACCGGGTGTACACGTAACTAATTAAAATACTAATTAGCATAGTAAGAAAAGTAAAGTGCAGTGATATCGACTCGTGTTTAACTAACGTTATAAAGTTGAAGTCAGTATGTCGTATCACCAGGCAAAAGAAAATCCCCACAAGGCCTCATTTGACTGGATGTAAAACCTGTGTTTTTTGTCCTGTCATTATTGCCCATGGTCATATAGTAATTTTTTACTCTTGTACTTTAAGGTTAATAATGCAGCGAAAAGCAAAATCAACGTGGATACAAATGGAGCAAGAACAGGCTTTGATCGATTTCATAATTCAGGACCAGACTCCTTCTTTTCCACAAACAAGCCTCAGGTGAGAAAGGCCTCTTCAAACTGTGGCTTTTCTGCATAGAAAAATTTAAAAAGACAGTTATGATTTTAGTGTATAGATTAATTTACTATGTGTAAGTAGTAATTGGAACTAACGTTACTATCTACTATTTAGAGAAAATGTCAGATGTCTGGGTTTTTTCCAAATGTAAAAGATGTGAAGTGTGGTCTGTTGTGCGTTGCTAAGGTTTGCAAAGTTAAATAACTAATTTTATATGAATTGCAATAGATATGTGAACTGGGCAGCGTTTGTAATAACAGAGTAATTAAATTGCATATTTTAAGGGCGTTCTTAGTTTTGCTTATTTTTACACCCGCAATTGTTTTTTATTTATTTATTTTAAATGTATATATTTTATCCAATTAACAACTTCTTTATATGCCTTTTATGAACAAATGCTGGGTTCTTCAATTGCAGAATAGCTTCAGAGACGGCGGATTGATGTCATACAACCCATTCTTGGACTGCCCGGTGCAAAACTCTGCACCACTCCCTTACACAGTTTGGCCAACTCAGGAAGAAGACTGTAAATCAGTGTACTGGCCTCAAGTCATACCTAATAACAGGTTAGTTTTATTTTGACACATAGGCTATTAATAATACTGTAAAAAACATACATGCTAACATGCTACTGTGAGTCAAAAGGGATTTGTTATTAAATAGAAAAATACTGTTCATCTTGCATAGAAATCTGGTAGATGCCAATAATTGTGGGAGTGAGGCTGATCTTTATGGATTAGTGTCAGACATCTTGGAAGAACCAGATTCAATGGACCCATACTCCTCATATGTCTCAGAGAAGTAAGTCCCTCTTGATTTATGTTACAGAAATTAACCTATATAATTATTACTAATTGAATAGGTTACTGATTATGTAGGGTACTAATTATTACTAATTAGTGTAAAAATAGCTAATTTCAAATTCAAATGAATTTAATAGTATTTAATGTAATTTTAGGGCTGTCAATGCAATAAAAAAAATGCATACTTTTATGTAAATTTTAATTGCATGATTTTTTTGTTGATATCTCTTAATTAAAACTAAATAATAGGCACATGTGTAATTGTGAGAATTGCAATTTTTCTCTTACAGTATATTTATGCAACATTGCTCTTTACTCAAAAACTCAGAAAGTCCTTTACCTTTAAATGACTTTACATTTGTTGTGCATCCTGCTTGTGTTTGATTGATAAATAATTAACCTGTAAAGAGAAATTTTTAAAAGGGTGCTCCACTATAGCGACTTTTGTATGTATCAAATTATATAAATGACCTTACAAGTTAAAAAATAAGCATATGTTAAAGGGTTAGTTCACCCAAAAATGAAAATTAGCCCATGTTTTATTCACCCTCAAAGCATCCTAGGTGTATATGACTTTCTTCTTTCAGACCAGGGGTGTCAAACTTATTTTCACTGAGGGCCTCTTCAACATTATGGCTGCCATCAAAGGGTATAGGTTGTAACTGTAAGACTGTACAAATGTTACTACCCGTTAATATATTGTTAAATAACTGTCTCTTTATTTTATTATTACTTAATTAAGTTTCAAATATTGTATATGCATTTGCATAGATGTAAAAATGTGTTATTGCTCTGTGTTATTTTAACATAAATCATTTTAATTTATCAGGTTAAGAAATCCAAATTACTCTATAAATCAAAGTAAATAAAGACAAGTATCAAACACAGGTCATTACATTAACCTTGTTAAAAACTTTGTTGCATTTATGGTACAACAAATAATTGTGAGTTGCTAAGAATGTGTGACAGATATGGCATGAGCACGGTCTCATGAAAATGCGTATCAATAGCACGACATTTATTACTGTTATTCAATTCAATTTAATTCAAGTTTATTTACATAGCGCTTTTCACGATACAAATCGCTGCAAAGCAAATTTACAGAAAATTAAGTTTCTACAATATTTAGTAGTAGCTTATAAGTGGTGACTGTCAGTTAATGTACATATGGCAGAAATGTACGGAAAAATCAATTAAAGACATAATCAAACGCACTATTAACTAGGGCTGTGTATCACCAGCAAAGTCACGATACGATACGTATCACGATGCAGAGACCATATCACGATATAGGACTGCACTGAATTTCACCTCAGCAGAATTTAGTAAAACAGCTGTTTATTAAACACTGCATACTATAGGGTCATTTCTAACTATTGGCAGAGCAGGCAGCTGACCTCTGCATATGAAGGGCCTCCATAACTGTACCACAGTATAATATAGGTAATGGCATATGTTTCATGTTTACATTGTGCACTCCCCACCAGGTACAATATTCTGATTGTTTGCATCTTGTTTTTAAGCCCATACATAATAATGTACTCGTTCTAATACATTTATATTGTAATATACTCATTCTACTATATTAAAAAAATCATATTTACATTGCTGGTAGGTTATCATTGCACAAATTAGCACACTCTCTACGATTAAAAAATAAAAATTAGAAGAGTTCTAAACTAATGCGCTGTCTTCACTGTATCTCACGCACACACACGCTCAGTCACTCACACAGATCACGTTGCGGCCGAACTCAGACATTCAGGAACTTTTTAGTGCTGCCCCGCAATTTTATCAACTAAATATCTTAATCGCTCAAGAGCTACATTATCTTTCTCAACAAGGAGCTGGTAACATCATTGCTTCTAAAGGAATTAAAGCCACAGCTTTACTGTTAATAGAGAAACGTTGCAAAACGGTGGTAATTCATACATACACAGCCTCTCTCTCTCTCTCTCATAAATGAACACTTGATGAATTAAGCCCCATTCACACCAAGAACGATAACTATAAAGATAACGATATAAAGATAACGAATTAGGGAATTACGTCTCTTTTATATCAGGCAACCCCGGTTGTTTTCCTCTGCGGCCAGATTAAACCTTGTTGTAGCCTATATATTATGCTCTTTATTTATTATTTTTTAGAAACCTCTGACTTTTCTGCTCAATTTTAAACGGTGTTCTTGTATTCAAAGTAAATCCACTGCTGCAGACGTGCCACAATATCAATACATGGCCAGCTGCATCGATACTCGTATCGTCAAATCTTTGTGACGCTACATCGTCGTATCAATGTATCGAACACAGCACTACTATTAACAGCAATTATTATATGATGCAATCAAACTTATAGTAAAATTTGGTAGTATGATTAGGGCCCCCCCCCCCCCCCCTTTTTTTTTTTTTTTTTTCTTTCCCCCCTTTATTTTTTTTTTCCCACCCCCCCACCTCTTCGGATTTGGGGGAAAATATTTTACATTAGCAAAGTCAAGCTTCAGCTCATTACCCTGCTGAAAAAAACAATAGAATCCATCACAGAAATTCTTATAGTTTCCATTAAACCATTACAAAATTCCTTTTTGTTTTGGGCATTATTCCAATAGGAATTACTGTTGTTCTATTGGTTGCCATCTGCCAGATTACCAATACCAATTTACATTAAAACCAAACAAATTCCCATTATAACCCTGAAATCCATTAAATTTGTTATTGTATTTTGGGAGGGGTTCTATTGTTTTTTTTCTTCAGCAGGCAAGATTATAATGGTATAACTACTTTTACAGAATTAACTTAATTTCACAGAAAATATTTGTTTATTTATAACAATAAATAAAGTCAATTATTAATGGGGGAAGTCGTGGCCTAATGGTTAGACCGTCGGACTTCATAACCCGAAGGGTGTGGGTTCGAGTCTCAGGTCCGGCAGGGATTGTAGGGTGGGGGGAGTGAATGTACAGCACTATCTTCCACCTTCAACACGAAGGTGCCCTTGAGAAAGGCACCGAACCCCCGACTGCTCCCGGGTGCCGCAGCATAAATGGCTGCCCACTGCTCCGGGTGTGTGTTCACGGTTTGTGTGTGTTCACTGCTGTGTGTGTGCACTTTGGATGGGTAATTCCAAGTATGGGTCACCATACTTGGCCACATGTCACTTCACTTTCACTTTCACTTTTAAAGTATTACATATGTTACATAGGCTGATTTATTCATTTTAAGTATTTGGGATTTAAGAGCAAGTGGAAAATGTGCTGAATATTTCATTTCATCCAAGTGAAATTAGCAAACAGTTAGACTGAATTTACACTCGTTATAAACGCGGAGCCATGCGCGAGTCGACACAGGTTGCGCGCGTGCGTCAAGCCTCATCCATACTGCCAGATGCGCTCGGGGAGACTTGAGGAGCCGGGTGCGAGTATAAACGAGCATTACGAGACAGGCTGCGTGAGTGCGGCAAGCATTAACGTCTCGTCTGTGACGTGGGATTCGCGCCGCGTGGGACAGAGATGAGCGAGTATGAGAAGCATTCACAGACACAGGCTGTGTGTGCGCTCTTTTGAATTGGGAATAGCCAACATGCATTATAAATTTATTTCAAATTAATCTGTTGGGGAGATAAAAATGTGTAAGATAACGTTCACGTACTAACAAAAACATCTAAGAATGTAACGTTATCTTTTATTCTCCAGTACTGAAAACAAAACCTAGAAGGGAGCTTTTGATATGCGCTCTGACGCAGCTCTTGGAAATTACCTTTTTCCTTGTCTGTCATTTTGAAGCTTAAGTTGAATACGTTTTTCTTTAGTTTTAATTTGCAACTATCGATCTGGACCAAGTAAGATGCACAGAATCCACTCTGTCTCTCTCCCGTCATGCTTTCCGGTTTTTAATTTTTAATAGTGGTGTTTCGGCAGTTGGCTCAAGCCGTGATTGAGTGGGGAACGGAGGTGCGCTCACTCCTTGCCCGGGGCAGTAAGACTGCACACTCAGGCTGGCAGTCATGCATATGCTAGGGAACATCGCAGGCTTGCGATTAGGAATCGCAAAAGTCTCAATCGGATACCGATTCGATTTCGATTAATGCACAGCCTCAGTATGTTTGTTTTAGGGTTGGCATCCTTGAGGGGTGGGCAGCAGCGCTTCTCAGGTGTTCTGGTTCCAGACTGAAGCTTGTGTAAATCCTTGCAAAAACAGAGAAACAAATAGATATAATTAGCGTAGCTGCTGTTCCAATTAAGCAAAATTTATTTGTTTAACCCAAAGTAAAGAATAATAATGCGGAATTCAGGGCGTGAATTGGGATTTGTTTATGTGGGGGGGGCTTAGGTATCGAGCTATATAGATATACAAATATCATGTTCTTCGTGTGTGGCTGCTCGACCATTACGCCGGTGTGACGGATTGATGAGGTCCGCACTTATTCTTTGAGCCGTCCACGCAGTCATCTCAAGGGAAAAACCCTCACACCCCTAATCCTAAACCATTGCGTTATTTCTATAGAATGCACGACAAAGTCAATTTCTGCGTATAAATAGTATGCCAAATAGAAACTTGTGGTATTGATATGCACTTTCATAATTTACGATATAAAGCAGCATAGATTTTTATTTTAAGACAATCATATACTTTCGTGGGCCACATAAAATAATGTGGCGGGCCGGAATTGTTCCGCAGGCCTTGAGTTTGACACGTGTTTCAGACGAATCCAATCAGAGTTATATTAAACATTTTTGGACTGTTGAACAAAAACACCCGCCTACTAGTGATGTGCGGATGATCTAAAACATCACCCGAATCCGCAGCTTCAAATAAATGATCCACCCGCCATCCGACCGCACCTGTATTTTTGTCTGATTTAGATAACCACACCCGACCCGCACATTAGGGTTCGTACGGTCATGAAAAACCTGGAAAAGTCATTGAACAGCAATTTCCAGGCCTAGAAAGTTTTGTAAAAAATAAACCAAGAAAGTTTTTGAAAAGTCATGAAAATCTATTTCACAATTCTCTTATGTTTAATCAGGTCCTGAATTTCGTTGCGGGATTACGCATACATCGCATTACTCATTCCAGCTGCTTTCGACATTAAAATGAGGGAAATTGCTGCAAAACATTTATTCAATATAGCGTGTAGGTTAGATGAGTAAATAAATCCACACAAACCATCAGATGAAAACAGCGTGAGTGATTCAGCTGTACCGCATCTTCTCTCTTTGACTTTCTCTTCACATCGACGCATCTAGAGCTGCTGCACGCTGCAATATAAGACTTTAGCTCACGTTTCGGGACAGTTGACAGAATTGTCAATTGCCTAATCGGTCATTGTTGCATCGTCACAAAAATTTAAGTCTTTTTAAGTCATTCGGTACTCACACTCTCCGGAGGCGCTTTTCTGTGCGCTTACAGTCACATCCAAAGCGCGCGCTGCGAGTACCAAATTGAGAAAGCACTGTCGGTTTTGTCTTAAGTTAATGTAAACAGTTGTGAAATAAAACGCATGAGTATCAGTATTGGATCCGTGAAATAGGTCTTGTGACAGCAGCCTAATAAAGCTGTGCCGTCTGTCATTAATGTTAATCAAACAAAAAAAGACAGAGAAAATCCCTCACTGCTCTTGACTAAATAATGTTTTGTTGAATAACTTTTAATGTTAATTTACAGTTTATTCAATTTCTGTAGCCTATTTAAAACACCTTCATATTTTAGAAAATGCAGTTAATATTTGCATCATTAATGATTTATCTTATCCACCCGCGACTCATATGAGGGTTGGTTTTAGGTAGGCACCTCTAGTCTGAAAGGTGTCTGGTCTCCAAAGTTGACAAGAGAAGACAGGATGCAGTACTTCAACAATGAGGTACAGATGCCGCCCATTTCCGGATTCCCAACAAAACAGATTTGTCCTAAACCAGTCAGCAATATTTCTCCTCAGCCTGCTGGTAGAGAATCTCATCAGTGGGCCGAACTTCAGAATTGTAATGGTTTTGATTCTTTTGCACTTCCCTGCAATTTCTCCACCTGTAATGGAGTGGCCAACACGTATTCTCCTCAAGATCTCCCTCGCCCCCCAGGCCTGAGCACACCCCCAGCGTTAAGCTCTAGCCTCTACCAGACCAGGCCTGGTAAACCTGAGTATATTACACCCGAGAAGGAGGAAGGATACCACAGCACCACTAACTGCCTGTCTGATTATATAAACTCAGTCAACAACTCCTGCTGCCCTCAACAAACAATGGATGACTCCTATTTCAGTTCATCTCATGAATTTTCATCTGTGAGCAAAGATAAACTGAAAAACACCCAATCGTTCTCTGTGCAGGATGTCAGTAAACTGGCCTTTTTCTTGGCAGAGCAGGATATGAACTACTGCAGAGAATCTACCCAGAATGGTCTTTTAGGACAGAGGAATCTTGAGGAAATCATGGCAGAGCAGAAGAGTCATGCATTTCAAAGGATGTCGGAGCTTATTACTCAAACAACAGATTTTAAGAGAGAGGTGACACGCAACCATATGGAGCAAAGAGGAGCTAAAGTAGTGGATAAAAAACAAAGTCATTATACTACGAATGAATTTTCAAGGTTTGGGCCACCAAAGACTTTTTCTCCTACCATCGTGCCTCCAGCCCTCCACCCAAACAGAGAAGCCAGCCTGATAGGAAGCAGCACCGCCCAAAATAGTGTAAAGCAGTACCAGCCTATCCATTCAAACCATTACCAAAAACAAGCTAAGATTTCAGCAAAGACCAACAGCAACAATGAATCCCAGGGTTTTGCAAAGCTCACAAACACATCAGGGGCTGTTCCATTGCTTCCTTCTCAGCAGTTGTTCCGGCCTGCAGCGAGAGTCTCGGCTGATTTGAGTCAGGGCAACACAGTAAATCTACATGGTGCGATAGGCCAGGTCAGTCTTGAGGATTTAAGGAAGGGAGCGGGAAATGTGGATATTTCAGATTTTGACCTCCAGCTAGAGAACAACAGGTTGTCCGCGGGCCTCATGGTCGATGGGCGTTTTTCTCCGCACTTTAGCATGAAACCCAAACTTCATGGTTTCCTTAAAGAGGCAGACAAGAAAACAGGACTCCTGCAGAATCCATATCAGGGACTAGGCAGTTTGTATGGAGGACAAATGAGACACAACGGAGTGAGTTCAAACTCAGCCAAAGCTATACCACCACAACTTTTCCCATTCCTATACCAGATGGGTGATCCCAGAAAAAGCACATGCCACCTGATTCAGTCGCAGTCACAGTTGCCCTACTGCTCTGTGCCTCTCATCGACATGAATGAACGTCTGCCAGAGGGAGATGTTTCGCCCTTCAGCCCTTATCTACAAGAATGCATTGGGCTAAGCCAAACATCAGGTGATGGGTCATTCTCCGGGTTTCTGTCGGCCATGCCTTTACCTAAGTTTGGCAAGGCACTCGGAAGCCCCAACAGTCAGCTACACTTTTACTTGGAGGAATGTTACGAGCAGTGGAAGATGCTGGAAAAAGAGAGAAAGCAAGTAAGCGGGATGTTTCTGAGACATAAGCGTATTCATGTAGTTCATGTATGAATTTTCAGTGCTGCTGTATTGACATATTTTTTGTCGTAGAGTAAAACCTGAAAATATCTTAAAGCTGCAGTCCATAACTTTTGGCGCTCTAGCAGTTAATAAACAGAACTGCATGCGTCTTACGGAAGAACATTGTAGCCATTTTGAAAATTTTGAACCCAAAAAAGTTACGGACTGCAGCTTTAAGCTTGTGTTCAGGTTAGTTCAGGCATTTAAGCAAAAATCAATTCAAGAAACTCATTAATTTCAGGATGATGGAATTGGGAAGTGCTAAAATGCTAACTTGTTTCTGGGTTTTGGCATACAAAAATACATTATTCCTTCAGCACTCTATTATAGACAAAACAGTGATTTCTTTTAGGAAAATAATTTATGGAAAAATAAGTTACTTAAATTATTTTCTTGTACAGATTCTGTCATACTACAGAATTACCATGTAGGCTGACCTGTTTTCATGTCACAATCATGATAAGGTGAGAAACTAATGTAATGTGTTCTTTCTGACAGGCAGAAGCTGTTCTTACAAAGACTTACCCAGGAAAACGTGTGTCTGTAGTAACCAGTAGTGTTTTACCCAAAATGCCTCCAAACCCCTCCAGACTGGACCGCCTCATTGTAGACCAGCTGCGCGAACAGGCCAGGGTCAGTCCAGTATTTCTCATAAAAGTCTTGCCAAGGGGTTTCAAACAGGGGGCCACAAGAGAGTGCTAGTGAGCCTGCCTAAAAGTTCAAACAAATACAGTGTAAAAATGTAAAGGAAAATAAATGATTATGAATAGTATTATGTAATCATGAGAGAATAATCAAAATGATTTTATTCTATTGGCATCCATAGTGTTATGTTGTCTTCGGGATTTACACCTAATAGTAAATAATAGTAATCTAATAGTGGTGGGTGGAAAAAATAAACTAACAACTTCATAGACAGTGAATATTTTACACATATGTATCATTTCTATTTGTGCCGTCTGATCTTATATTCTAGAATTAAATTGTAAGTGTTTTAAACTAGCAAAAATTAATGAATTTTCTATATTATAATGCAGAATTGCATTGTGTTTGTAGGTGGCAGGTTTGCTAGGCAAGATGGAGCAGTTGCGCAGTTTTCCGCTTCATGCTAATGTTGGCTCAGCATTGGACAGGCATCTTGAGGTCATCTACATCACTCAGGCACGCCGTAAGGACGAATTCATCAATGCCAGCAGCAGACAGAGGCAGCCAGCGGCCTTCTTTAGAGAGGACAGGGGTTAGTGAGTCATACACTATAACAAAACCAGGAAAATACACATACAAAAATACAAAATCTTATATAAACTAGTGTGAAGCTACAATCCTAGAAAAGTGGAAGATGACAGGGCTTGGTAAAGTCCCACTCAGCCTTAGTTTTACTGCTTAAGGCTGGAATACACTACACGACTTTTAAAATCTGAACAGATTTTTAAATACTGGGCATCATACCCCCCCCCCCCCCCCACTTACCAATTAAAAACGGCCACAAATGAAAACAACATGTGTTCTAAAATCTGCTGAAAATATCAAACATGTTTGATATCCTCCGACTGGATGGAATCAAAGTCTGCAGCTAAAATATTGGAGGTCTGTGACCATCATGTGATTTTCTGTGAAATATGTCATCTCAAATCCTCAGACTGGCTCTGAGTTTTGCCAAATAGTGTCAACTTCTTCAGATAGTACATTGGCGGAAAATCGGGGCAAAAATTGTGTAGTGTATTCCAGCCTTTAGTAACAGAACATTTGCTTAGTTCTTGCATCTTGCGTGTTAAAAGGTGAAAAAAAAAAAAAAATATATATATTTTTCACATCTCACAGAGATCCTTCTGTTGGCATCTACAGTGAAGGACCTGTGCAGCAGCACCAGAAAGGCCCGGACCGCTCTTTGGTGTGCATTGCAAATGACTTTGCCCAAAACAAACAGTTACCCAGAGGAGAGAGACGAGCTGGGTACCTGCTCCCCTTTAGGCCAAGACAGTCCTGAGCAAAGCAGCTTGGAGAGAGCACTGACTGCCCTGTGATCAATTTCTGGCAGGTATACAGTTTTTTGTGTGTGTTTTTTGACACAAAGTAACATCGATCTAAAAAAAAGTGCAAGAGGTGATGGAATTGCATTTTAAGAAGAATGAATGAGTTATTTAAGTTATTCCACTAAAGTGATATGTTAGGCTCAGTTGTGGGCAGCAGATGGAATTCTTAGTTCATTAATATTTATCAGTCTTCTGTGAAAACCACCAATCAGATTATAATCAAATTCTCCAAAAGACATGGAATTATGGCAGTAAGATCAGTACTGAGCTATTTTGTCCAAGGACCCCAGAAGAACTGCCAGTATAAACAAGGCGTTTTGAGAGAGTATGAAAGAATGATTTAACAGTGACAGAAAGAGAGATGAAATTAGAGGAAGGACCTTTTAACTGGCTAATGGTGATAATGGAACAGAATGTATGGCAAGAGCAAGATCTGTGGCTTTGGAGGATAATTGGATATTTTTGCCCAGTTGACCTAGAAATGTATAAATAGTTGCACAGGAAGCAAAAAATTATTTGTGTTGAAGTTTTTTATTTTGACAGTTTAATTAGTGTCTCCTACAACCCATTCAAAATCCTCAGCTAATTTTAGTTCCAGTGACACTCATTCAAAAAAACAGTATTTATGATCAACAGGACATGTTCAAGTTGTCCTTTTATTACTTTACTTATTTATGTGCATGATTCTTTGGCGTCAGCACTTGGTTTTTAGTGGTCTCACTGGATAAGCAATGACAATCACATCTTTCCTAAATCTGTTTTGTTTTGGAAACTTTGAAAGTGAATTTATTTATTTGCAGTTTATCTCAATTCTGAATTCATCTCAGTATTCTCTATATTTCAATGTATGTATGTGGTCAATCTGTCTGTGATGTAACTCATTTGAGGATATATCGAGTAGCTGAGAGTAACATCATTCATGGACTGAAATAAATGATGTCAACAACATGTTACTAGAAAATGCTACAGACTGACATAGTTCATATGACGTGTACTCATATTGCCTTTGTTTTTTTTGCTTATGCTTTTGTTCAAGTTTAACAATTAAACTAACACAACACAAAATCCCAGAGCTCACAGAGTGGTGCGTAAAACTAATGTTTATTTAATTAAACATTGATTCAAAATACAATGTTAATCAATGCTCTAATTAAAAAAAAATGCAGATCCCAGTCTGTATGCAATGAAACTAAAATCATTCAGTAAAGCTGCAGTGAATTTGACTGTTCACTTACAATAATGTGTTTTCCTCACTCATAAAGTTCCTCCCTCTCATTCAGGTATGAAAATCCTAGACATTTACCCAGCAAATATCATATTGAAAATCCTTAAATGTCCACTGAGTTGAGGCTTAACAGAATAAACCATACTGAAGAGTGTACCTTGCTAGATGATTTCCATTATTAAATCATATGGACACTTTTCAAGTTTGACACCTTACAACATTTAAGTTGCGTTAATGTAAAGAAAACCATCAGAGGTAAGCAAAGCAGTGTTTGGATTATGGAAGTTTCACCAGTCAACAGTGTTGAAGAGTCAGAGCTTTTATTGCATAAATAGAAGATTCATTAAGAAATTATAATATCTTGTGCAATCGGCAGAGACACTTAAGAGTTTACAAGCAAAGTGAAGCTTCTGATGATCCCTCTGAATCAAACTGAGTCTGTAGGATAAAAAAAAGCTTCTAACGCATCCATACATCAATTTTAAAAACTGCAACTTGTGGCTGTGGTAGAAAACCTACACATGACACCAAGGCAGAACTATATTCTCTGATTCAAGTTATATTAGTCGAGAGTGAACACATTAATTTACACAACTCAATTTATTGTACCAACTTCCAGTACAAAATGTTAAATACTGTGGCTTTGATAAAAGAATGCCTCAATCACCTGATCTTACAAGCTAACAGACACAAAAGGTTTCTCATTGTAGCATATGAGAAGGCAGTCTACAAGGTATTAGCACAATATGTAGCAGCTTCAAATGAACAGTTGTCAATTGATATATATGTGCACACACACATACCCTGCTCACTTTAGGATAATCACTGTCCTACAATAAAAATAAACCACAACTGAAACAGAAACAGCCACTAGGAGCAAAAAAAACTACATGTCGGCCCCCGCCTCCTCCCATTGATTAGCAGTTTTGTTTCTCTGTCTTTGGGTTGTCTCTGAGCCCTCTCCATATATTGCTACATGACGAGAAGGCTTCCATTGGTTTCTGAAAAAGCTTGTGAGCTGTGAGCTTTTGCATCTTGAGCTGTGTGTTAAAAATCAATGTTGTGCTACTGAGGAGCAACCTATGGAAAACATAAAAAATGGTTCACAGGTTATTTGAAAGTCCCTCAAGGCAATAAGATGGGGATCTATGCTGTTTTTAGACACAAGAATGTTGGTTATCCGCTGGTAAATGTTAAAGAGTGAATTTCACAGAAACATGTTGAAAAGTGACCTGGACATGTTTCCATGAGATTCCACCCTATATATATATAGCTATATTAGATATATATATAGATATTAGATTACACACACACACACACACACACACACACACACGTATTGTAAAAAGTATTGGGACAACCCCTACTAATGAACCGGTTTGTCAACTTTAGTCTTATATCACTCTACTTAATGATATTCTAGGGAATTGTGTGCTCCAAATTTTATAGCAGGTTTGGACAGGACCCTTTTCTATTCTAGCATGACAATGCCTCTGTGTATAAGGCAAGGTTCAAATAGAAATGGTTGTTTCAGTCAGTGTGGAAGAACTTGACTGGTCTGCTGAAACCCAGCTGATCACCTCTGGTGTGACTTTAAATGCAGAACTTGAGCCAAAAATTCTTCACCAAACACCAGTGACTTGTACATGTGGGTAAAGTCATTTTAGACACTTCCAAAAAATGTTGCAACAGAGATGGAAATACAATTTTAAATACATGAATTATGTTTCCATCTTTTTTGCCACAGTTTTGGAAGTGCCTTTTTCTGTTCTAAAGAAGGGGGTGACCCAATACTTGATTTATAAAAAGTATATAGAGAGCGAGAGATCAAATGCAAAAGCCTGTAAGTGCCGTTTGAAATTTTCTTCTAAAATGAGCATTTTTATCAGCCTCCTACGTTTAGGTTCAGTAATTTCATATTAATGGCAATAAACAGGTCCTTTTCATTGCCATTAAAGTGAAATAACTAATTTATGAGAAAATATCAGATGGCACTTCGAGGCTTTTGCATCTGAACTCTTCATATATATTTATATACACACACCAAAACGCAAATAAAACTTGTTTTAGGATTATGAAGATATTTTGCATAGCCACATTATACTTTACAATTAAAATATTCATGTAACAGTAATGAAAATAAGGGGCAGACCATTTTAACCAAAATATGAATTATGATTTTTGGGTTGAAATGCAACCTGAACATGTTTTTGACAGGGTGTGTGAGATTTACCCTTAAATAAGTGGCACAACAGTCAGCACCTGTAAAAATCAATGGGTCATGATACAATTCTCATTCAGTTTGCCATTTGTTTTTTTACAAGCCAAGAAAACAGCGAAATCGGCCCAACATTATCATTCCATAAGCACTATCGGACCCAAAACAGGATATGGATGCATACATTGTTAGTTGGGGCATTGTTTGCTGAGGTCTCATTGTATTTTTCTCTTGTAGATAAATGACCTTGGTATCGTACAGTCCACAAAAGTTTTCTTGCTCTGAATTTTCTCTCTATCTCTTGCGTTCTCCCTTCTGTGTGCGTTTCTTTTCTTTGTCCTTGCGCTCCTGCTTGGCCAGTTTGTCTTTCTCGCGTTGCATCTTGTCCTGCTCTTTCTTCTTCTCTGCGTCCTCTCTGGCCTGGTCACGCTGCTGTTTGCGGCGGTTCAAAACATCCTCCACATTGGTGTTTTTGAACAGGGCTGGGGCTGGCAGTGAAGGGAACAGTTCATGTCTAATCATTGCAGATCATACTACAGCTGCTCCTACAACAGTACTGCACACTATATATACTGTGTATAACCAGAGCAGAGATCTTCTCCCGAAGTGATCGTGGTTATTACATAGTAGAGTGATGGTGTCAAAAAGGATACATTTTTCACTGGGTATACCCACTGCAGCTGGTTCTTCCTCATCATCTTCAGTACAGATGTTAAAGAAACTGCTTCACACTGGATCACCTGATCCCTGACCTTGAGAGAGACTCGGTGATGCTTTGTTCTTAACAAAGTGCCATAAAAAATACAACATTACAAACAAGTGTGTTAAAAGGATATTCCTCCTCATCTGTGACATGAGCATACTGTGCCAGTAGAGCCTCTTTCCTCTTCTTGGCTTCCTCCGACTCCTCCTTCTGTTTGACCACAATCTGTGCCTGCTTCTCTATCATACTGGCAATAGCCTGAACCTCAGCTGAAAATAGAAAACAAAAAACAAAGACAGTAGCTGAAAAACATGTTTATATCACTATTACTGTACTGTGCGATAATACAGAAGAAAAGAATGAGAACAATTACAAATCTTGAGGTTATACTAAAATTATGGAATTGTTACGCAAAAAAAGTGAGAAATAAAAATATTAACGTACAGCCCTGTTCAACAGTTTTGTAAAATTGTTAACATTTTTTTTTTTAAAGATGCCTCTTATGCTCACCAAGGCTTGATTTACTTGATCAAAAACCAGTAAAATTGTTTAGCATTATTACAAAATGTACTGAATTCACTTAATACATAATTTATTAGTATTCAGGAAAGCTGAATTTTCAGCAGCCATTAACTAATATGATGATTTGCTCAAGAAACATTCTTCTTATCAATGTTGAAACCAGTTGAGCTGTTTAGCAGTTTAGAAACTGATGCCTTTTTTTTTTTAGGGTTTTTTAATAGTTAAATTTTTTTTAACTATTTTTTGTAACATTATAAATGTCTCTAGTCACTTTTGATCAATTGAATGCTTCCTTGCTAAATAAAAGTATTAATTTCTTTAAAAAAAAAAAAATCTACCACACATTTTTGAACAGTAGTGCATAGTGCAATGTTGATCACTCAGTAGCGTGAGACTGGTAAAAAAACCTTTTCTAATTTCAGCTCTCCACTTACCATCTCCCGGAGTACCCTTCACTGCAGATCTGCTGCACTCAGTCCACTGTTTTAAGATCTGCTGGCAAACCTCCTCAAGCGTGTCTTCTTCCTACGACAATAAAGTGACCTCTGTTTACTAACACAAGCCTAAAACGGCCATGCAAACGACTGTATCTGGATGTTTACAGTGACTTCACACACCTTTCGTAAACCTACATTCAAATATAGTGTACAACATCTGAAAATAAGCTGCTCGTGTTCGATTATTTTTGAGTAAATGATGATAATAATAATAATAATAAACATAGTATCAGTGAATGGCAACAGGCGTTTGATCACGTTTCGCACTTTAACTACGCAAATGAAGGGCCAAAAAAGCAATTCAGTTTATAACATAGAAGTGTTTTTCGGGTTTATGATGAGGTTTTCAGAACAATTGTGAAATATTACAAGTTTCTAACAGTGAGATATCTTGACAGCTGAGTTGAGCGTGCGAACGTGCGCGTGCACTGACCAGAAAAGCGGACAGGATGCCCTGAAGAGCGTCCTTTTGCTCTTCGTCGTTTTCCTCTTCCTGAAGCACTCCGAGTATATATGCTCCGTAAACTTCTCTGTCAACTTCGAGGGAGTCCAGCCGCTCGTTCAGCCAGTTTTCAAACTCCCTGGCGATTTGGGTGGGCGCCGCCATTTTCCCTGGCTGGGGTCCTGATAGTGAGGCGGGATGTCCGCGCAGAAGGCCAGACACAAATGCGCTAAATCCATACTTTACGCATCCTTTTCATCGCGATAGAATTTGCGAACGTAGTTATTTCATTATTTACACGGGGAGATTACATTTAGCTTGGTATTCATATAAGTGAGTGCCGTTTAGTACTTGCGAAAAGCTTATTTAATTGCTCATAATTTAAGCGCATCATGTTTGAAGCAGGCATTGTTTTTATAATGCAAGCGTCCTGTGCAGCAAAGTGGTATCAGAACAGTTGATTTGAAACCAAAGCTCACCACTAGAGGGCATTAGCTGCCAATTTACCCAAGAAGGCCGAATTCTCAGGTGCACATCCGGATCCAGGTAAAGAACTGCTGGATGCTGCTGTATTAAAAAAGCATATGATTTTTTTTGTTTTTTAGCAATACATGATTAACACGTTTGCATCTGGTGGGGGCATTATTATTTTGGTGCATAACCTCATTTCACTTAGGAATCATAATCAGGTTTAAAACAGTGGTCAATGAAATGAATATGCATAATTTCAATATGCTGAGAGGGCCACAAAAATGTTTTATAGAATGCTTGTGTTTATGTTTCATAAATTGTGTATGTACATAGGTCTGCGTAAAAGTCTGCTCATGCTTAAGATTAAGCCTGTATCATATTTGATGCATGAATTTCTCAGGTCTTTAATATAGCAACCTGTTTTTATACAGTCTATGATATCAACATGATCAAAACTTTGCTGAAACACCTGTTGCGCACAATCTATGACTTGCTTCTTGCCCTCTGACTGATAGTTCATACTTTTTTAGTAAAAGACCTTTTAGTATAGTTCTAAAAATGTCCACCCAAAAGGTCATGGTACACACGTCCTTTTGCAGTGAATGTAAGGTAAAGTAAATGTAAGGAGAACTTCACCATGAAAAATCATGTTAAAATGTATGATACAGCAGTTTTGCTGAGAAATGTTTATCTCTCAATCACTGTATTGCATTGCATTATATGTTTTGCCCCCCAAGATTAAAATTAGAGTATAATGAAGCTTTTGATTATCTTTTTAAGACATACTGTTAGGAAATATATAAATTGCATATAAATATCAGTTTTCACTCTGTAAGTAATCTTCTTTAGGCTACTGTTATTAAAAAATATGACTGATTTACATTACAAACTATCAGATTTGATCCGTTTTTTGGTCATATAAATAACAATATCTGCACAAAAGTATTAATATTATTATTAATTTTCAGTTTGAGCCTCAAAAAAAGTTAAAAATTGAGGTGTTTTTTTTTCTTCCTCGAATGTAAGCTCCATATTCTCGCTATTTCACATGAGCTATAAAAGCCGGATTTATGATACAAAACATAACTTACTTTAGATTTTGAGTGAAGGTTCAACAAATATTTCATTTTTGTAAAAAAATTGCTTTACTAGGTTTAAATCCAGGAGACTGCATCTGAAGTGTCCATTGGTGTTTACAAGTCCCTTGTGTATCAGTGTTTGTTCTGTTGTGAGTAAAATCCATCAGGCTTCAACAGTATTACTGTAAGGCACAAGTTCATCCACTGAAAACAAATGAACAAATAGGTTGCACACATAAAGGAACAATGTAGTGAATTTGGCCTCTGTATTTAGAAATTCTGTGCTCGTATTTTTTCCGTTTGATTATGTTTATGGTCTGGTTGTGACATCTGAAGCTTTTTCATGTCATCTCTGTGAGAGTAAAAAATCTATTTTAAATTGGAAGACAAAGTTTGAGGCTCTTTGAACATATAAGATTTTAGTTTATATGACTGATACAGAGAAAACATGAAAGTGGAAAGGTAAAATGGAAAGATGGAAAAAGAGACTGTTTGATAAGGCCATTCCCAGACATAAGGGTCCAGGGTCGTTGTTGCTTGTTGCTGTGGGCCACTATTTTAAGCACTATTTTTATCAAGGGGATGCAGATTGATACAAAGCGACAAGAGCCAGGGGCTGTGGCAGAGCGTGCGGGTGGGCATCTACATGCTCGGGTCCAAAGGCAAACACTCACGCTCTCTCTGTCTCTCTTTTGTCAATATGCTGTGTGTTGCATGCGCTTGTCTATCTCTGGTCCCCCTCCGGGACCAATACTGTGTCCTCTCTGTCAGTATCCCGGCTGTACACATCTGCATGTGACACAAACCTCCGGCCCGCTTCGTGATCAGCGTGTGTGTTCTCGTGTGGTCGTGACTGTTTTCAGGATGTCCCTAAAAAGTATTCAAATGTATTACAGTCTTGTTTTATAATTTAAGGTGATTAAAAGGTTAAGTTTGTGGAAGTTTTTAAATTGGAAATGAAAAGAAAGGAAGCGCTTCTTATAAATGAATTCATTAACTAGATCTTTACTGTATTTTAGTCGTTACATCAGTTTTTCATCTTATTTAAATATAAGGTTAAATTAGAATGGCAATAAAAAAAAAAGATATATAATTTGTTTTTATTAATTCCCTTTCAACTTTCTTCCATACTTCCTGTAGCTCAAACTTGGGTAGAGTTCAGGTCATTGTGTTTGTGCTTCCCATGAAAGTAACTATCTGATATGCAAATTTACATTTGATTATTTTTTCAGCCCTAATCAAGATTCTGTCGTTCAAACTGACTACATTGAATGAAATGTTAAAATATTTTTTCTCATTTAATAACATTTTGATTGCTGGTTATAAATAGATTATAATATATCTATAGAGTAACTATATATATATATATATAATATATATAATTTTAAGAAATCAACTCTATATATCGATCCTTGGTTTTAATTGTCTTAATTCTATTATTTTTTTGTAACTTAGCATTATACGTCTTAAAAAGGCCTTACATGCATTAATTTACACATGCAGAAGGATATACAGTCAAACCAAACATTATTCAGACGCCAAATATAATTTTTGATATTTTTTTTACTAATGGGTGCAGGACACTATAGTTAATTTACGTAAGTGAGGACAGCAAAATAAAGTAAACTGTGACAAATTATGCCCATTACAACTGATTCCATTTTGGGACCAAAACTTATCCCGACACTTGAGAACCTGACCATGTTTGCTTTAGTGTTTTTTTGCTTAATTGCTAATGTGACCTTTTTACACCACAGACTGAACAAAATTAAGCATTGCTTGGTAATTGTTTGACCTAAATTGGTATTATCTAATTGTGTACTTAAATTGAACAGCTGACTGCTGACAGCTATTCAACCGAATTCATTTGTGAGACAGTCTAACAGAAGAATGGCATTATCAAGATGAATTTGTTCTGAGTTCTTGTCATATTTTATTATCATTTTCTAAACTATAGCGAATAAACTGTGATAATGTGAGAAATGTTGAAGGTGTCTGAATAAATGTTGGTTTGACTGCATTTGCTTGTAGTTGCTTGTTTGTGCAAGTTAGCCCTGGTTTCCACCAACAACAGAAGCATCTTAATATTTAACAAAAAGTTTTTAGATTTATACCTTTGTATTTGTATTTGCATGTGTGCGTTTTCTTGCAGTTGTGTCTGTGTTAGCTGTGCAAGTTCTAGCTATATAAAGGACAGTCAGCAGTACAATAGAGATGCAGAAGGTCACATATGTAGCCATTTTCTGGCGTATGGAGTGGACGGCAGAGCAGAGGTTATCACTTTTCTTCCTTCACTGTCTTTCTCAGTGTGACAGCTCTGGCCTACACTATCTCTGTCCTCTTCAGACGTATGCGTCTTATCTTCAGTTTCACTCCATTCTCCAGGGCTGTCTTCCCTCAGCAAGGCAAGCGGCTCCCATTGTTGGGCCATCTTGTCTTATCGCTGCGCCGACCCTCCTTTGGCTGTTTTCAGTTGTGTTTTGCTCGTCACTTGGTTCTCGGCAAAACGGCAAACTGAAACACTGACAGCAAGAGGAGCCTGTCTAATGGAGCCTCACTCTGAGGAGAAAATAGCAAACAAACAATAGAGGAAGCAGAGAGGAGGGATTGTGTAATTCAGGAAGAGAGGATGGGGAGTGAATTTGCATACTATGCGTCCCAAATAGTGTCAGATATTAGAATTAGTGCATCCCCAGTAAAAGTACATTTTCCAGTGGGTTTTTGCAGTTTGCATCAGCTAATGTTGCCCACAAATGCTTGTAGAAGAACAGAAGTGAAGGATTTTGTGAATTCACTTTTGGCTTTCTTATGGTTCCCAAGGAAGACTTGGAAATACCATGACATTTTTGAATTGTAATTTTTATGACTTAAAACATAATGCAAATTAATATAATTAAATCAATGTAATCTTATTAAGATAATTATTATTAAGTTATTAACTTAATTTTTAATTATTTTAATTATTAATTTTTTCCTGTGACGGCAAAGCTGAATTTTCAGCATCATTACTCCAGTCTTCAGTGTCACATGATCCTTCAGAAATTAGTCTAATATGCTGATCTGCTACTCATGAAACATTTCTTATTACTATTACCTAAAACACTTTTAGGCCAATATTTGTAATATTAAAACAAACAAAAGACTTACTTACCCCAAAACAATATTTAAAAATGATCCTTTAATGCCCCCAGTGATTGTATTGCAATACACTTCGTAAGATGTTTAGGTAAAGAGGGAGATGCCAAATATTATCTATGTGCAATACCAGTCATAAAGGAACATAAATAACTAAATAAATAATTCACAGCAATTTCCTTGTTTGCAAATCTTTATACCATAATCAAGCTGCAACTTTTTAAAATCTATGGTTGTAAAAAGATTTTAAAAGTTCATTTAGTTTATGAAAGTAATGAGTTTAGCTAGATTATAAATTCATCGTTTACATGCAAAAAAGCCTTTGACTCACTCAGGTTCCTGGAAAGCTGCTCACTAGGGCCTAAAGACACAGAGATACACAACTTCTCCATCACCAGCAAAAAGTGTGTCGTTTAAGTATTCACATTGAGACAGGCAGCGTCTATGCTGAGAGCAAACGTCGCAACAAAACTTGAATGTCCCCGTTATATATAAATAACAAAGCTGCCACATTGCATACTTATAGTGTAGACAGCTCTGTTGATTATAATTGGAGCACTTTAGTTTTGTCGTGCCACATTGTAGAATATGAGAAGCAAAAAGGGTTGGACGGAAGAAGAAAGAGATAGAGAGGAGGTAGGAAGTAATGAGGACCTAATTAGCTTAGATTACAGAAACGGTGATGACAGAAGTGCCTGTGAGAGACACAGACAGGAGCACACACACATAACTGCATACAGAGATGATGGCTGGGGTCAAGTGACTGGGAGGATTAGTTCGAGTGTGTGGCAGGCAAATCTCAACTGGCCCTCAGAGGCGAAAAAGTTCACTGCAACTTTGGCTCCCTGCGATCGTGGCACCGTGTCATTAATCTGGATGCGCTGGTGCGTGTAAATACACACTTGTCCTTCCCTGTAGGCGTGTACTTGCACCTCCCTCAGTCCAGCCATCCGGCCCTCCTGAAATGTTTAATGGAATTAAGGCAATGAAAATGCAAGATGAATAAGGGACTAGAGAGAAAAGAAAAAAGGGTAATGAATCTGATGAATATTCAGGTGGCTTCTGGTCCGACGAGAGCTGTCTGTCAGCTCTGATCCGTCGCCTCTCTTTCTCCACAGCAGCAACACAAAAACACAAAGGCTGCTTGACAGGTCTTTTTTCTCACAAATGCTCAGTTGTATGAGCGTGTGAATTTCTATGAGGGTGGACCAGGGAAGTTAATAAGAGAACATAATTAAGATAATTATTGAAATTATGTTTTCTTTCCATTTTTGGTTTAGTATTTTAGTTTGCTAAAATTAATGTATAAACTAGTGTAATTCTTTTTAAATATTTGTTATTAAAATGTATTTTAGTTTCATTTTCCTAGTTATGTTTATCTTTTTATTATAATTAATAAATATTATTTAGTTTTTTAATGTTTTAAATGTTTTTTTCTATTTAAAAAATCCATTACACTCAGATGAACGTCACAACACTGAATAAAAAAAATTGGTTAACTTTTAATTAACTCGCGCCTAAATTAACTTTTAATTATTTTAAATAATTTTGAATCCCTCTTGGAAGTTTGCTGAGGCCCCCTAGTGGACCCTGGGCCCCTGGTTGAGAACCACTACTTTAACTAATATCACTTTAAATGTCAAAGATTTTTTCATCATAAACTAAAACCAAAATCAATTCTTGGCCATTTTAGTTTAGTGCTGGTGATTTTTCCGGCCTTTCCCAGTGGTTAGTTTTTGACTCTGTTCCTCTTAATCAAAATGTTTTCATTTAGTCTGCATTGGTAGTTTTTATTATTGATAACATTAGGGCTGATGCTTCCACACATGTGAGAGTATTGCCCAGGCCTACATGCATGCGTGAGCCATCTCTTTCTGGGTCATTGAACTCTCTTGGCCTCTTTTGAGCTGAGTGCTCAAACTTTTCATATCCTCTGCTCCGACCGGGTGTCGTTATGCCAGCTCTCATGGTTTCTGTAGAGATGGGGTGGAGCTGGTGTCGCGGGGGGCAGATGATGATGGCGGTCACTTAGCAAGAGAGGACATGTCCAGACGGCGATGAGTCCGAGGGCAAATATTTAGCCCTGCCACTTCAGGAGGGGATCCAGGAAGGTAGAGAGGCAGCAGCGTCTTTGCCAAGCCCAGAGACGTGACTTCAACCTGGGACGGAAACCCCAGCCGCCCTGCCCCCCCTTGCTGAATCTTCTACCCCCGTATTCAGGGTCACGGATCTCATCTCTGGACTAATATCTCAAGCAGTCCACAGATGGGGAATTAAATTGGAGAGCTGGCTCAGTATCAGCCGAAGGATGAATGGATGGATGGATGGAGCGCAGGGTGGCAGAGGGAGGGAAGGTTAGAGAGAGGGAAAGGAGATAGATAGATAAGAGTGGCCTTTGCTGGTGATGGATGAGGAAAGCAGACAGGAACAGTGGAGGAGAAACTGTTGGCAGGAGGAGAGCGAAGAGAAGCACGCCTCTTTTTATTCACCTCAAACCTGACTGCAGGAAGGCATATGCCGTATCTGCTCATGAGAACATGTAGGTCTCACGCTTACACTTGCGCTTCCTGTCGCCCTTATTACATAACAACAGCACTGTAGTTGAACATGATGTGGCAAGCAGACAACAAAGCAACGAGCCAATTGGTGGCACATTGATAAAAACGGTAGACAAAAGCCCTGCCGTGTGGAGGTCTCTTGCTGTAGACATATCAAGACAGAATATTTGGTTACAGTTAATATAAACCTTAGTCAGGGTAGTGCCATTTAAATTTTGATGGTAATGAGAGCAAGGCTGTGACGGATAAAAATACAGTGTGTTCAATGGATTGTTCTGCTGTTTATCAACATGCCAGTTGTTCAGTTGACAAAACACCTTTTCAAAAAACTTTCACTAGACAAAAACTCCAAAACTCACTTTAAAAATTGTTTTATGAAAATGACGTGATCTGGGGCATGCTACTGTAAAGACTTTAGGTATATCTCACTGCCTCGTTTTTATCTACGTAAAATTCAGTATGGCCTGTATTCAGTAAAGTCTATACTGTAACACTGCAACACTCCATTATAATCAACGGTACCTCAATTGCAGCTTCTTAGTTGTTTATAATGACAGTGTTGTAGTTTTACTGCATCACGTTGCTTGTGTGTGTAAATGTAAATGGGATTTTGTTTTGTGTTATAACCTAGGACAAGGGATTAAAGCAAGTGCTTTTTTTTTTATCCAACTGCAATGAGTGACTCTAGATTTTGTTGGCCGCTTGGTTTGTATTGTAGCCCTGCTTATGCTGAAGGCACTCCTCATATTAAACATGGAGAGACTGATTGTATTTAGAATCAGATAATATACAATAATTCTACAACGAAAACCATGCACGTACATATAGTTTAGTGAAGCATAATACAAGGTATATGTTTCATGCTTTTTGCAGTGTGACAGAGTGTGTGAATACAGAGTGAATTGTTATATTTGGCTGCTTTGTGATTGATTGTGTCTTTTTCACGTTTGGTTGGAATGGACAAATTGTTTGTTTACAGAATCTTGTCATGTTGCATCTGGCTGTAATTTCTTTCTTCAATGATAAAAACTCTTACTCCCGTCCCTGCTTAAAGTGCAGAACTATCAATACGAGCCATTCATGGGTTGATTTCCTCAATAGGTTAATATGGAGCTCTATGATGCTCTGTTTGTTTTACTGGTCATGGCAATTTCTGGCTCAACTAGTGGCATGAGTTGGGGGCAGGACTGCTTATTGGTTGTATGTTGTAGTTATTGTTTTTGCGATTTCATAGTGCCACTAGTTGTGCAGAAATACACAGTCTGAAAACAGTTCATGCATTTTTCAGCTAGTCTGGTCCCACTGAGCTGTTGTTCTGTCCTTAGAAATTGTTATGAACGCATTTTCCTTGGCATTTGAGAATTTAAAAAAAGATACAGTATATTCACCTTTTATTTTCATTAATAGTTCATAAGTGCTTTAAAGGGTTTTTATGATGAGATGTTATTAGAGAGTATTGGAGTTATAGCAGGTGTAATGTGTTTATTGTTGCGTGTGGCAGACAGGGCCACGATCACATACTCTCCTTCTCTTTTTATCTATCTCTCTTTACGTCATCATCTCTGTCGCCCTTACACACAGATACCCATGCATTGCCAGCTGTTTGCATTCGGTGCCTCAAATATTTGCTCAGTCTGTTGACTTTGTCTGTTCCAAACACTCCAGCTGCACATGGCCGTCTCTCTTCCCTTTCACACATATTCTGTCTGTGTCTCCAATTTCTCTTTTTTGCACATGCATCCTTTTTCTCTCTTATTCCGTTCTCCCTAAATCTGAGAGTTTTGATTGTTTACAGAAACCATAAATTTGATTCTAAGATAAAAGATAGGAGTCTGAAGACCCACTAAACAGGGACTAGCAGTGTCTGTATGCACCTTCCATAAGAGAGATTTCTGATAGTGTATTTGCAGTAAAATCAGAGGGATTGCAGCCCTTAGCATTTACGCAGTTTTACATCGATTCAGGACTGTCGCTTCAATTCACAAGACATGGGTCAGTATTTTTTTCAACGAGTAGTCCATAGGCCCTTAAACTATTCAATAGTTATTAAAAAGACATACACAATAAATGATTAAGACCTGATAAGTCATATGTGGGTTACATACATGATATGGAGTTATGCCTAGAAATGATTAGTTGCTTACCAGTCCTTTTAGTGCCATTTAGATGCATATTTACATGGAAAGGTAGTTTCTGTAGCATTCTGTGGATGAGGACATATTCTGTGAAGACCAGAGGTTAAAAGGTTGGTAAGGAATCTGTTTGTTCTTTGTCTTCTAAGTGGGGGAGTCAATCCAAAGAGCTTGTGATTGCCATCACTGGTTACCATGTGATGGTTACGCCGTGCATCTCTTTTGACCATTAATCTTAATTACTTGCCCCCAAAATTGACAATCTCCTTCCTGAGTTGGAATTGTCAGTAAGTGTTCTTTTTTTTAAATGCTGTGAGCTACTCAAAGCTGTTGGTTGGTTCTGGCTTGTGGGGCCAGGATCTGATTTACGACATCCTGTGTCTTGGGCCTCTCAAAGAATTTGGCTCCTCATGTGTCAACCATGTTTTGACCAAATCTTAGACTGTCTGATTCCTCAGACCTTAACATCAAGAGAGTCCCAGGATTTGTGAAAACCATAGATGGAGGTGAGCGTCCGTCTCCGTTATCCCCGTTACATACCGCCAGCGCCTTTGTCGCTGCTTGTCGCTTGTGGCTGTCAATTGGGTCCCGCTAGTGGCGTTCCCACTACTGGTTGCCTTATTTACCCCCTAACACTCCAGCTACAGCAAGATCAGTGCTCTCCACTGACTCACTCCTATTGGTTGTCACTCGCGAAATTCGCTGCTTATTTGCATAAAGTTGAAGAATTCTGAACTTTTGTCGCTTGACTCGCATCGCTTGACATGCCCACATTCCGTCGCCAACGGTCACTGTCGCTCGTGTCGCCGGAAGTCGACTGCTCTCCATTGAAAATGAATGGGATTGTGTCGCTGGCGGTGTGAACGGGGCTTTACTCTGAAACACCTCTGTAAAGTCTTATTAGCAATGTTAAAACCGCTTTGAGAGGCCCGTGTGTGAGAGAGACAGATAAACAGTCACGTTTGTTTGACCCACACACCTGTCTGCTCTGAACACCTCTCTGGGCACCCGTCATTCACCACTGCGGGCAACCTGTCCCGTAACACCTGTGTGCCAACCTGCCGGTTCAACTTGCCCAATAGGAGGCGGGCACTCTGTCAGAGGGCGGGTGTTAACTCCCCTGTCATTCTGTGACTGGACAGTTTGACAGTCACCCTGACCCTAGTAGTGGCTCAGAACACTGCGCATACCAATCACAGCCTAACAAGCCCAATAGACAGAGGATTCACTTTCAATATATCAACATCTAAAGCACAGTTTTCCTAAAACTTCCAGGGCTTTAGTAGAATGACTGTGAACAAGAGGATGAATGTTCTTGAGGCAACACCCTTAAGTATTTTTTCCCTGTCAGTCCCTACATCAGAAATATGTTTACCTGCTACACAGTATGTGACTACCTATAGCTTGCCTATACCTAGAAACAGCCCTGCTCTAAATACTTGGTACACTCTATATAGTATAATCTGCATAGTATACGTTTTATACTCAGAGCAATGGTCGCCGTGATTTTGCCAAGTAAGACATGTTCCTGGATCTTTTGTTGATCCTGGATCAACATTACTGTCCAAAAATACAGACTTAACACAATCCCCACCCCTAAACCTAACCTTACCCATAATTTATTCCTAAAATCAGAGGGAAATGATAGCTGATTAACAAGGGTGTAGAAGAACCTAATCCTGATTGTAAGCCTAAAACTGACATTCATAAATAACTATATTGAATAACCTGAAAAGTTATCCCTAAATTCTGATTGGTTGATTGGAATGTTGTTCTAGGATCAACAAGGATGTTGATCCATGGAACATGTTGTACTTGGTCAAATCACACTCACCTCAGAGCAATAGTTGCTCTTTTTTTGTCTACTTTTTGTTTTAGGTTTATTTTTATTTATTTTTTGTTCTGTTGTAGTTTTTGCTTTTTATTTGTTGAATTTTTTGCTTTTTGTTTTGTTTTGATTTGTTTGTTCTGTTCTGTTTTTATTCTTTCTTTTGTTTTGGTTTTTATTTATTTTATTTTTCACGGTTTGGCTTGTTTTGCTTGTTCTGTTCTATGCTGTGATGTTTTGTTTTTGGTTTGGTTCAGTCTGTTTTAGACTGTAGTATTTTAATCTATGTAATTTGGGATAAATATGTTTGTATAGTGCTATAAAATTTTGAAATCCCACAAAAAAAACATTTTATGTTTTACATTTTTAAACTTTAAAGCCATCTTCAAGAATCGACTAAAAACACATCTCTTCCATCTTTATTTGACCCTCTAACTCTAGTAATCTCTATTCTAATTCGATTCCTAAAAAACGTGCCCCTTTTAGACTTGCAATCTATTCATTTACTAATTGCTTGTATTCTTTAAAAAAAAACACTAACACTAGCTTCTCTATTCTTTTGTATTCTTTCAGTTTGTTTTCTTTTTACGCATCTTCTGCCCAAGCTGTCAAACTGGCGTCATCAGAGAAGAACTGCCATTCCAGTGTGGAAGCAAATGATCAGATTTTAATTAAAGATGACCAAGACAAGTCAGTGGATTAACTTGCATAGATTAATTGGCTCAAGACTAGCAATGTGCACTACCAAAGTAAATAAAGTCAATTTTGATTTCATGAGGACTGTAAGTTCCTCATTGAATTTAGTATCTACTATCAAATACAGCAATTTGGATTTAGCCAGTGTCTATCTTCCAGTGTGAGTTTAACAGGTGTGATCATATCCAGCTCTTGCATATTCAGTAATTGCACACCTGCATGCCACCAGCTCTCATTCTCTTGTGTGATGTGCTCTGCCTTAGGGCTCATGTCAGAGGGCATCTGCTCTGACATCTAAATCACAGGCACTTAGTTCCACACTAACACTGCCAGGAACCAGAACGAGAGAGACCGGGAGAAAAGTTTCTCGCTCCTCAGGTTCTAATTGTTCCCCTGAGGGAAGACAGTGGCGTTCGTGCAGTGAGGGTATTGATGTTCCGACACTCATTAGAACCTCACACTCCAGCCCTCAGCCGTCAGGCCAGGGGAACATGTCCGATTTGGATTGGTTAATTTGATCTGAAATGCGAGACGCAGCCGTGGAGGGAAAGCCTTATTTATAGATTTCGCCGAGTGGTCTTAGGGGCTGGGAGGGAACTGGGATCAGGGGAGCCGGGGGGATCGTGAAGATGAAAGAGAGATGAGAAGGGTGATATGTAGACATGCTCTGATAATACAGCTGGTAGTTAGGGAAGACAGTTTGAGTGGTGATCTCAGACAGTGTTTGTGTGCGAACCCCTTGTCCTTTGCTCTCACTTGTTTTTCTTTGCTCCATCCTTCTTTCTTGACAGCATGTTTTTCCATCAAAGTTTTAATAGCCATGCGATAAAAGTTATTTACTACTACTATTTCAGCTTATTTAGCACTTTACATGAATGCGGTACACCTTGGTCTCCCAATAGAGGCACAAATTCCATATTTGGCTGTTGTTGTGAAAACTATTACATGTGTTAGTTAGCTATTACATATGTAAGATAAATTAACGAATTTAAAATAAATCTAGCATGAACTTTAACTAGGTTTTAGTTTTTTTGGCCTGTCCCACCTTAAAGGTCTTGACGTATTTTTTTTTTTACATTTGACTGCATTTTTGTCCGTGTTTACAAATATTATGGTGTTGACTACATTTGTGAAGATTAACCATTTATTTAAATGTTTTCATTCATTTATGGGAATAAATTAACTCATATTACGTTTATCAGTATTTACAAAACAACATTTAGTCCCTAGTTAGCTAGCCCCTAAAGAATGAATTTATGATTCATTTGCAATTTTATTTTATTTAATATTTATTTTTAATTTAATTTATTTAATTTAATTTATTAATTAAATTGCCTTTAATTTCATTATTTAGTTTTCCTCCTAATGTTGACGATCAACATTTGCTGAGTGAAGCACATGCATTCGCTGACCATTTTTTCAGACACACCAAGGAACCAAGGAAAAAAAACATAGTATATTTCATATTTAAGGAGCTTCAGGCCCACATTGTACCCTGTTCAAGGAAAGTGCCTTTTTTTGTGTAAAGTTAGCGTGGGAATGAGGAGCGGTCAGCTCGATGTGTGTGTGTGTTTGTCTGAGTGGAGTGAGATTGAATTTAATGGCATGTGGGTTATTGCTACCCTGCCATCTCGGTGTCACTTCCTCTGAAAGCCTGAAGACATCTATATAGCGACATGTGAAGGTTTGATCTGTATTGAACAGTTCCGACACACAGATCGGCTTTCTAAATTGTCTTTGGTTCCAGTCCTAGCTCATTTTTTCCCTGCGCTTCTTGCATGACTTGCTGAGGCAGTTGTGGTATTGCAGGGCCCATCATCCACACAACACTCCTTCACTTTTTTAATCTCTCCACTTTTTTGGCAGTGTCCTGCATCTTGAGCTTTTATCACTGCCCTTCCCAAATTTTCCAGCCTGGTCAGCACAGCCCAACATCACATCCAGCCTCTGTATGATGCTGTAAGCCTATGGGTCTGTTCGATCACATATTCACCATCCTTCTGGGGGGGATTCGTGGGTGTGGGTTGTGTGTTCCCTTCTTCCTCACCTTCTGTATCTTTATTACCTGCTTTATTGCTCTGTAAGATTATTTTACCCTCAAACCTGGGTAATAAAGAGAGACAAATGTTCTATATCTGAACTATCTACAATAGTAGTTTATGCAATGTTATTGTTTCTGTCTAATGATACAGAACTTCGCCGTCTCTTTTCGCAGGTGAGTTGGAGTGATAACACTTTTTTTTGGCATTACACTGTATTTTTTATTTTTTTTGTAGTTGTAAAGATTAAATCTTATGTTTTACAAGAAAATCCTATTTCAGTCTTTCTACTTCAAAATATCATGTTCAAAATTCCTTCAAATATTACCATTAAATAATGAAGTAATTCTGAAAGATAATACCTAGTAATCTCTGAGTTAAAATGGTTTCTACACTGATTTATTACTTTTTTTAGTGGGTTGCCTGAGGCCACGGATGTACCAGTACCGAAACTTGCTAGCAGCCAGCTAAAGTAAACACTTTTCTTGTCAGGAAAAGTAACCAGAACATGCCATACCATTAGGGCCTTTCGCACCGCTTTAGTTCCAGAACTAAATGTACAGTATTAAAGTACTGGGACGATTTTGCGCGAACTATTTTCCAGTACAATTTAAAGGGTTGCATTCGCTCTGAGAGTGTGTACTAAGAAGTGACGTATGCCGGTCGACAGCGACGTCATTTGTGTGAGGTGTTCAACAACAGAAACAAAGAAAAACGTTAACAATAGGAGGATGGAGGACGCTGTGATTGGAGTTGTTTTTGTTGTGTCTCGCGGGTTTCATAATAATGGACATGGAATGTCGACGTATGCGTAAAGCGATTGAAAGAACTGAAAGGAGGTCTCCAACAACAACTGGCAGTGCTACATTTGCTACAAGTGCCTGCACTTCAGCGTCCGTCCATCTCTCGCTGTTCTCCATACTTGCGAAATAAGTTGAGACAGTGTTTACAGTATGTTTACACTGTGTTTTAAATCATGGTGGGTGAGGGTGTTTTCGTACTCGTTTGGCCAATCAGTGTCTACTTACATCACGATTAGTACCATTTGTGCTGGTTAGACCCTGCTCCGGAGTTGGAGCTAATTTGGTTCTCGGAAAAAGGCAGTCCGGTACTAAAATCGCTCCCAGTTCCGGCGGTGTGAACATGCCGAAAAGTGGGTAGTTCCACAGTTAGTTCTGGTACTATGAAAAGGTTCTCGCGGTGGGAAAGGCCCTAATGTGGACTTAAAAGAAAATATCAAGAATGATGTTTAGTACTACTCCACACTGCTCAAAACTCGCATTTGAATAATCAGTAGAAAATTCTTTAAATATAAAAAACTTACATTCTGTGAGTTCCGAAACAGCCGGCATTGTAGTCTATTCTTCCAGGATCAGGAAACAGTCCTCCGTATAATGCGCTGCACACATCTGAATATTTTTGGTTGAACTGTTCTGGAACAGTGTTTTTGATACAACTTAACCACTGATTTCTAGACGTGTCCGTTTTTGGAAGGCCAAACAAAGTATTTCGCTTTCACAATGAAACACAGCGTCACACACGGCGGGCTTGAGTGAACGGCCGGCGGGCTGAGTGAGCGGAGGCAGAGGATTCGACGAAGGAGCGTCCGGAGGGCGTGCGGCAACCACTTGTGACGACTCCGGGCTGGACTCTGCTTCGTCCATGGTGAAAGCTGATCCGTTGATCCACAGCGCGAAGTTGTAGTATTCCTCAGCAACCAGCACGGATCAGCTCCAGGCATGACGAAGCGGATATCGTCCTTTTTTGGAAGACCAAACAAAGTAGTTTTTTTGCTTTCACAACGAAACACACAGTGGCCTTCACGACATGGTGGCGGCGGCAACAACAATACTACAGCGAGAATAAAAGTTATGCCTTCTTTCTTTGCTTATACATTTGGGCGGTGTTATGCAAAGCTTCCCACAGAGTGAGGTAATCTGTTGGGGCGTGTTAGAACCAAAAGGCAAGGGGAAAAAAACAAAAGAAGGGAGGGGAGCAGATGTGTGTTAGAACGAGCCGTTTTAGGTAGGCGTTGTTACCTCTTAACTTTTATAAAGAATATCTTTATTTTTTTTGAGACTTTAGTCTTTGCAACTTTGGAGATCTTCTTTATGAACCAAGAGCTTGTTACACTTCAAAGAGAAAGGAAAAATTTAAATCGCATCATATGACCCCTTTAATATGTTACACTGCAACAATTTCTGAAATGACATTTTATATGCATTTTATAAAATATTTCTAAATTAATTCAAAATATTTGTTATTTAAAATGAATTAATTAGAAAATAGTAAACACTGTAACCAACGGTGCACTCAGTAATCTGCTAGGTCTGAACTGTAAAAATAAAAGTCACGCTTCTGACTCTTATCAGTCAAACAGGAAAACTTCATCAGCCATGGCCGATTAAAAAAAAAAAAAACACTATTTAGCACCAGTTAATGGTATCACCCAAAACAGATGTTAATACTAGGTGTAAATGCGGCCGTAGAGGAATTTTTCCATATCGTCCACCCCCAAGACTACGCCTTTGATGCTATTAATCCAAAGCCATTTACACTAATTGCTGGGATAGTACCATGTGTATCAACCTCAGGCTATGCATTTTGCTCAAGGGCAGAAAGGTGAGAGTAGACTTCATTAACGGCCTGATCTGTATTGTGTCCACCAGTGATTAAAATACGTCTTTTGTTTTACCAAACCAGGTCTTAAACCACTACACCAACAGCGCTTCAGTGTAAACAAGAAGCTTATTTTTTATCATCCACTTCCTTTCACACAACACACTCACACTCGCCGCCTTTGAGCTTCTGTCCTAATTAGTCGGAATTAAGATGAATGTCTGGCCTTCTCACCATTGATTGCCATTGATTGAACCCTCATCCCAATGCCCCCACCCGCCCAGGGCTGCACCGCACCCAACACATCATTTATATCAATCCTTACTTTTTTCCCCTTTCTATCACTTTCTTTTAGTCTTTACTCTCCCTCTGTAAATGCAGTGCTGTGAAGTGGACTGTGTTTGCTCAGTATGCATAGTGGACCATATGTGTTGTCTTCTGTTTGTTGGGGGGTTGGGCCACTTCCTGTTTGGGGGGTTGGATAGAGGGGAAACAGTATTGCTACCGGCAGTTCAATTTGTTTCTAAAATTGTGTAGAGGGAAACAAGCTGAATGTGTGTGTCTTTGGGGGATTTTTATATGTATGCCTGTGTGTCTGTGTGCTTGTGGTGCGGTTTACCTCCATAAAGATAAGGTGAACCCTCAAATCATTTTGTCGCCATGTAGTTTATGTTATTCTGTGAATGTCTGGCAGGAGTAAAGGCGGGAGGAAGGATGATGAAATATTAAAGCTCATCTCCTCCTGTTGACATTCAGAGTTAGTGGACTGGGGCTCCCTAAAGTAACATAGCAGACACACAGAGCCAAAGGCCAGCTATGGATATACTTAGACAGAAATGTGTGTGTGGGTGTGTGTGGTTGGTTCGGCTTGCATGTTAGCGGTGGATTAATTGGCAGATTCGACTGCTGTGTAAAATTAAACGATAGAAGGTCGCTGTGGTGGCGCCGAAAGAGATATCATAAACTGATTTAGTGACACATGAGTTTGTGAACTATGAAAGGAGGAGTTGTGATTAGGTGCTCTACACTACGATCGAATCTCCGGGGAAGAACTATTCCAAGATTAACCTCCTTTGTGACCATTGACGCCATAAATCGCGTTTAGTACGGACCAACTAACGACCAACTAAATGCAACACACCTAGCTAATGTCTCCCTTATGGGTGGTTTACACAACACCATTTTCACCTAAAAGCAAAAAAAAAAAAGAACTTTGTTTTGGGGGCTTGAAAACGCACAAACTTGAAAGACAGGTTTTGCAAAGATGTTCAATTTTTTGAAAGGAGAACCATTTCCGTTTCTGTGCAAACTACAAAAACGGTAATTTGTGAAAACGGTGACATGCATATTGCGTGTTCAGTCTATAGGTAAGTGACATCACCAAAGTTACATGGTCAACTACTGGCCTGACGTGCATGATACAGCTTTTTTAGCAATGAACGTGGAACCATGTGAACAGGGATCATTTTGACAACATTGTTATCTGTACGCAAAACTTTTCAAAAACGCAAAGGAAAATCTGATATTTTTAGTACATTATTGTCATGTAAATGTACCTTTAGTTAGCTCCAAGTTTCTTTACTGTTAGGTAGTTTTTAGTTCCAAGTTAGATTTTATGGGCTTTTAAATGTTAGTTAGTTAGTTAGCTCCAAGTTAGATTTCTAGTTAGACTAACAAAAAAACCTAATGTTAAATAACCAATAAAATCCAACATTTGTTAGCTTTATGTTAGATTTAATGGTTTCTTTAACGTAGATGGTTAGTTAGCTAGCTTTTAGTTAGTTTTCCAGTGAGACTAATGAACCAACTAATGTTAAAGAACCTCTAAAATCTAATGCTGCTAGCTCCAAGGTTCTTTAATGTTAGCTTGTTATTTCCATTTTATAGGTTCTTTAAAGCTGGTTAGCTAGCTCCAAGTTAGATTTAGTCTACCAAACCAGCTAATCTTAAAGAACCCATGAAATCTAACATTTATTAATTACATTTGTCCAAGTTAGAATTTGTGGGTTCTTTAATGTTAGTTAGCTCCAAGTTAGACTCAGTAACATGTTAAAGAACCCATGAAATCTAACACTCCCCTATTGTTTTTAAGCTAGTTTGTTAGTTCCAAGTTAGATTTTGTGGGTTCTTTAACTTGCCTAACTAAGGAACATTAAAGAACTCATAAAACCAGATATGGATGTTTGTCTGGAAGCTGCTCCTAAACATTGGCAAAGTCTCATTAGATGAAACACCTCATAGGTCACTCTGGGAACAAAACAATGAAAGTTCTGTGTCCTTTCACACTTTATTTCACCCTCACTTGTCTCTATCCTTTGATAAGGCATTGACACATCCTCAGGGTATTGCAGCCTCTCCAGTGTGAGGTAATGCTGAGCTTTTGTGGGGAATCTATTGCCAGAGCTATTCGCTTTACATGTCCTTGAGTTTCCGTGTTTATCCTGTCCGATCCTGTAGTCCGGACTTGTCAGAGTCTGTTTGGATTTTAAAACGATCCGCATTAACAAGTGCATTAGATCGTGACAGTGCGTGCGCGTGCATACAAGACAGAGCGATTGCGGGTTTATGTAGATCAAAATGGGCAACTGGGCCAGCATTTTTTCTCCTTTATACCAAGGGGCCAGATTACTAATCCACGTCCACACACCTTTACACCATCTTCCTCAATTTCCTTTTTATTGAAGAATGAAGTATAACTAATGTCCATTGTTTTTAAAGATTGTATAAGCCTTCAAGTAAATTTGTGCAGTTATGCTGAGGCAGAGGTAAGCCGCTTTGGTTTGCGTTGGACAGAAACACTATTTACCACTGACAATTGGCCTAGTTCGCACTTTTCAATCCTGGCATTGTCTGTAAATTTTTGCAACAAAACATATACATAGGTCCTTTTTTTATCAATAGCCTACCAAACATCCTCAAGACAACTTAAATATGGAGAGTTAAAAAGGGCTTTTTTAAAAAAAAAAAAAAAAAAAGTTATTCCAAATGGTACCATAAAATAACCTGGTATCTGCAGGATTTTTGAAATCAAATTTAAGACCTTTAAAGACATTTTTAAGATCTGCACTTCACATTTCAGCCACAATTTTTAAGAAAAGGGATGAGTCAAAAATATCAATTATTATATTAATTTAAACAACTATTATATTTGTATAAGATTTTATATTATATGTATATTTATACTTATGTGGTATATTATATAGCATATAAATATATCTTAGTGTCTTGATTGTTTAGATTTTTATAATGCATTAGATTTTTGTCGATCCACTGGTTCACATTTTAAAAATATGTAGCAAAAATAGCAGACGGGCTTACTGAAAAAGCAGATTCGTTCTCTGCAAGCAGGTTTCACTTTCGGAACTGCGCATATAGTGGAATTCCCCAGTACCGCATACACCAAAGCTGTGTGCACAGCTCAAGTTTGACAATTCCGTGAAATGTAGCCGTTGTTTGAAGTTTAATCGAAATATTCTAATCCATATAGCTCAAATTCTTTTTGCTTTCCGTTCCTCGCACAAGACCGCCTTATAATTTAGACTTTTTGTACCATCATATAAGACACCTTGCGGAAACCCAATAAGAACTAGTCCATGCTAAACATTTTCTCGTCCTGCATTTGGCAAAAGCCTGTTGTTTGACTATGAAATTTTACCTTTGAAATTTGGAGTACGCGGTGGCTCGTGTGGCGTCCCCCTTACATGCTGTTGTCTGTGCCAGTGGGTGTATGGCTGATATTTATGAGTACCTTCTATACGACGTCCAACAATCCACAACATATGGGTATCTCCCGTGATACGGTTGTGCGACTAACAGAGAAGACCCGGTTATCATCTGTCTCCCTTGACTTGAACTCACTGTTGCATGTGAGTTTTTCATTTATTATTTAGCTAATGTTTAGTGGATGTGAGATTAGAGCGTCCTACTACGCTAAATTCAGGGGAGCGCCTGGAAATAGCGACCTCTCCTTTTGGAGATGGATTGACATCATAAACTGCGATCCAACCTGTGTGCTATATCACAGGTTTACCGTTGACCTGCGGGGTCTACCGCCACCAAAATGGTTTAATTGTCATCCGGAGTCTAATATGTAGCCTTTAGCGTTGCTCGATTCTTGACTACTCTGTTTTTAGACATGGGTCCTCAAACGTACACCCACACTCATGTGTGGGCGGCTGCTCCTAGTTCCACGCCCTGAATTGTCAGGCCGACATTTGCTTTATGTATAGGGCGTTCTAATCTCGCTGTGATCCGGTCGTGATCTCTATCCGACGGTACCTATAGAGCCCATCTCGACTGACGGAGGCCCTTGAGCGGTTATCCTCCGCAAAAGGAGCGGATCAAATCTGCAACGGGCCCCCTCGCGTGGGCAGACACCCGGGAGTTGTCCGGCTTGATTTACCGTGGTTTTTGTTTATTTAACCATAATAAATAAGAATAATAGATATGCGTACAATATGCTTTGAATTGGACGAATAACCTTTGTTATCGAGTAATTGTGTAGGATAGAACTATGTTCCTGCTCATCTGAACACATGCAGATGTTGCAAGACAGAATCAATCAATCACGGAGAGCATTTACTCACTTCTGACAGTTCATTCAAACAGGGGTGCGTTTCCCAAACGTATCATAAGAAACCTTTGATGCTTTTGGGAACGACTGCCCAGATCAATGCTTATCAGAGGACAGAAAAAATAAAACATAAATGTTTGAGTTATTTCACAATAAACAAATTGAAATTGTAGCCTACATAGTTTGTGCAATTACAATTACTTAAATTGAACGTTGAAAAATAATATTGATCATGTTCTATTCTGTAACGTTAATAGAAATCATACACTGTCAGAATAAAAAAAAGTTGCAGTTTATGCATGCAACAGCCATTCACTGGCAGTCCCTAATGGCAGTACAAAATATTGCACTAAATCAAAAGTTCAAATGTTACAAATAAGTTAGGATAGTAATGTTGTAATACCGGAGACTATAATACCATGTTATATTTTACAAAAAAGTAACAATTTTGAAATACGTTGATGGTTGTATTTTTTTGTATTTGATCTCAGTATTCCTATCAATGTTGTATAAGGGTTTTTTATGCATAATAGTAACCCTAGAATGTGATCAAACATTTTAAAATAGCTGGGCTAAGATATATAACAATTTTTAATACTGCAGAAATATGTTAATTCAGTATACACATTATCCCACCGGTTACAATTGTGACTGACCATAAAATACAATGTTTCACACACTTTTCCCAAACATTTTTTTTTGAATATTTCAAAGGGTTACTAATGACACATCATTTGGACATTTTCATGTCTGGGAAAAATTTGGGATTAATCAGGTTAAAATGCCTTTTAAACAAAGTTAAGTGGTTTTCATTACCCATTTTACTCTTAGCAATTTAATACATTTCATAATTTAAAAGTTTAGTGCAGAAGTATCGAATCGGTATCGATGTCGACGATACTGCCTTGAAAAATATCGTATCGTATCGAAAACAAAATAAGGGGTATCGCCCATCCCTAGTAGATGTATTTGGAGCATGATTTGTAGATTATGTATTGGTCCTCAACATATTATTGACCAATCAGCTTTCTTAAGTTCAAAATCGCTCTCGTTGATTGGTGCTACTGCTTAACCCACTCTCGCCACTCTTTTGTGAGCAGCGGAACATTTGGAGAGAGTATAATAGCATACCAGAAATACCAGAAATAATACCAAATAAAGTGAAATATTATAATGTGTATAAACATTATAAACACTATAATAATTGCCTAGTTCCCCTCACTCCAAAACAAATAATTTAAATGTAACGGTATGCAGAACAGATCAAGAATGAAAATAAAAATATAAAGCTAGAAACCAAAACAAAGCGAAACTTAAAGTACCGTTTGGCTCTCGTCTCTCAGTCGGCACAAATCCAAATGTTTCCATATTCGCAATGTATTTCAATGTTAAACTATTATCTATAATGTAGACTAGGCTTCATGCGCGTTCGTATATCGACAGAAAAAAATCATCCTCGTCACATGCGTAAAAATGCGCTTGGCATAACAGCAGCTGTAGACAGGTTATACTACGGACTCTTTAAATTGATACGTTTTATTTTGATAATGAACAGACTGCAATGTAAGTTTGAATTGCTAGAATGTGTGTGTGTTGTGTGCGCGCGATCAAACAGCTGACACATTAAATAGTAGGCTACTCCATTTTTGGTCATACAGATAAGAGTAAGACAACCCCCAAAGTGTTAAAAAAAAATTAAGAAGAAAAGAAAAACACTACTTTCTCTTCTTATTCTATCTATTTATTTATTATGCAATTAACAAAAAAATTTATGATGACGAGACGACAAGACTTCCAATAAGCACTTTAATATCCACAACAGGTAACATCCAGGCAGGTCAAGAACACACACACACACGGGGTAACATTCACAATAACTGACCAACTAGAATACAAGAGACAGGAACTGATATAGGGCAGATAACGAGGAGCAGACAGGTGAGCACAATGAGGTGATTCACTAATAATGAGAACAGGAACAACCAAATAGGGACACAGAGGGAGAACCCACAATCCGACAGTATAGATGAAGATGGAGTGAAGAGTATTTCAGTATCCAAGTCGATTAATAGTCCCGAGTCCAGTGTGAGCCCACCCTCAGCGGTGGTGCCATGGGCAGGGCTTTCCGTAACCCCTGCAATGTCCACAGCTGTCTCCACCATCGCTTGTGCTGCCGGCTCTCGCACCTGGTCAGATACTTGGGGCTCAGGCTCTGGGGCGATCATCCGCTCTGTCACTCCTGATGGCGATGGCTCAATGACCGTGGCAGGCTCTGGCTCTCTGTCTGCGGTGGGCTCGGGCAGCTCTGCGTCCTGGGGTGGAAGTTGACTGGGCTCTGGGTCCGGAGTGGGGTTGGTGTCGTCATCCACGATGTCCACGGTGAGTCTCGATTGGCAAGACACCAGCACCCACTCGATGAAGGCAGCTAGGCTCTCTCGAGGACCATCCCCAGACAACTGCACTCGTGTGGTGGCGTTAAGTCCAAGTTGATAGAATGTGCAGAGGCAGTTGTCCGGGTAGTGCGTGAGGTTGGCGAGGGCCACAATGTGTAGTGTGGTCTTCGAGAGAGCGATCCCCCTGCTCCAGCAGGAGGACGAGGATGGCAGGGTCATCCAAAACAAAAATAAAAACTGACAAAAAACGGAAAACAAACGAGGGGAAACACATCGCTATACATTTCTTGTATTTAACAAATACTCTGTAACACCCCAGGAAGCTGAACAGGCCCCTGGTTCCATAGCAATGCTGACACCCGATACATTTACAACCTCCTGGAATTTAGGTGAAGAAAATCGCTTCCTTGCCCATAAGGAAAATCCACAAGGGAAGGACTTTTCTTTGCTAATTAATTAATAGGAAAACCTATCTTTGAATGAACACACATGATCCTTCGGATCATTGTGTATATTATTGTCATCGTGTATTTTGACTTTGAAATTGTATACTGTTATGCAGGCTTATGATAGAACCACTCATTCATGTCACCTTACCTATATGTATCCTACCATGTTTAGTATCTATGAATTCGTCTTTTGATGATCTAAATGAGAGTGTATATTATATTTTGGTACATAGGCAATATATATTAGGGTTCTGAGAATCTTTAGTAATTTAGATTCAAGTCCATTTGCAAATTACCATGCTTAGAGACAAAGGGTCGTAAAACCCTCCAGCAATTGCAACCACCCGCTTGGAATTTCTTCCTTTCTCAATGGACAAGCCCACCTTGAGAGGCGTGAATCTTCCGAGACCTTAAAGGCCCCGCTCCAAGGACCCTCCCGTCGGTGGTTTGTTTGAATTCTGAGAAGATGAAGATGTGAGAAAACGCTCCAGGACACCCTAAGTTCGTGCCAGGCTTCTGCCTTGACTTTCCATTCACCGGGATTTTCTGACTCAAACTGGTTCTTTTTCATCTACCAACTTCAGCAAAGATCTTGGGTCTTAAGATTGCATCAGGAATCTATTTCAGACAGACGAGACTCGCAAGTACAAACTTAGTCTTATTAATTGATACATTAAGTATCAGTTAAAACCTTTTTACAAAGGTGTGTTTGAACTAAGAATCTGACGCTTCCCTCAGGTGTAGTTCTGCTGAATATGCAAATGGTTCCATACATTTTATTCCTTATGTCTCTTTTCTGTACTGATTTAAGCTTTAACCCTTTCCTATACCAAATGTATGCGCGTGTGTGTATGTGTATGTGTATGTTAAACCAGTTTAAGTGTTTATGTAGTATGTAAGACTAGTTTAAGTGTTTATGTAGTATGTTAGACTAGTTTAATTGTTTATGTGGTTAATAAAACCTTACTTGTTTCACACTTGACGTGGTTCATTGTTTGTTTATAACTGGAGTCACTTAATCATGCCGATTTATGCTACAAGCTTTTGTAGAATTGTACAGTAAGAAGGTTATTTCCTTTAAACAGGAAATTAACGTTCTTAGATTTGACAAGACGGTTGACCCTGAGTGGTCTGCTAAATATCTACAGTGGATCTAAATTATGAATAGTTAATTATAACTAGTTAGGGTTAATTATTCATATTTCCCATGAGCTGATCCGCTACACAAAGACAGGAACGGAGATAGGGCAGATAACGAGGGGCAGACAGGTTAGCACAATGAGGTGATTAACTAATAATGAGAACAGGACCAACCAAATAAGGACACAGAGGGAGAACCCATAATCAACAGTCCACAGGGGTGTGACAGTTTTTTCTGTACATTTTTGCCATATGTACATTAACTGACAGTCACCACTGATAAGCTACCACTAAATATTGTAGAAACTTAATTTGCTGTAAAGTTGCTTTGCAACGTTTTTTATCGTGAAAAGCGCTATACAAATAAACTTCAAAAACAATTTAACAATAGCAAAACAATTAACCAAAGCAAAATAGGCCTCTAACACTAGCTTGCTCTATTCTTTTTCTATTCTATCTGTTTTTTTTTTTATTTCTTTAAAAGGCGTCTGCTAAATGTAAATGTAAATGTAAATGTTTACTTTTATTTTTGCACACTTGCAATAAAAAGAACATTTGTGTTTTTGTAATTAAGCAAACAAACAGGATGCGCGTTCTGTCATCTCGGTTCTCGGTTTCCTTTCCGTGAACTTGTTTGCAGATCGGCGCGCCTCACATCTGTTTTATATCTGTTAATTATTTATGTCAGATATATTTAGCATATTTATACCTTTTCTATGTAGATTATGATTGTATTTTATTTTTATGGAAACAAATTTTGTTATTTTTAATGTAACTAACATATATTTTCCTTAAATCATCCTGGCGACCCATTTTTGACCCAGGGTTTGAAAACCTAGGCTGTATAGCTAGGTCCATGCAGAAACTTGTGAATGATGCTCTTATAGTTGTGTCATCACCGTTTAGTGACGTCATTGAATGTTCTGGGAAAACTGAAGTTGTATTGTCAGTGTCGGTCATGGTGCCTTTTAGCTGCTGATTTGGATCCGGCAATGTTTCATTTACAAATTAAGCACTGTGCAAGAGGAAGATGCTATGCTATGCTACGCTGCATTATGTGGGCCTTTGTTAATCAGTCACAGACAGCTCACAAATTCATGCGGTATACTATCTTCCTCAGTCAGTTTATGCTAAGCTGCACTTTGGCTTTGTTTTGTCTCATTTCACCGTGAGCCTGGTGGCCTGACGTGACCTGGGGATAAACTTTTTTTTTTCCAGGCCTTGGAGCTCCTGTCAAATTTCAGACCGCTTGAGTGTGTCTTTGCGTGTGTGCATAGCCCAGAGGAGCTAGAAGTTGTGGCTAGGTTACATTCTCTCTCTCTCTCTCTCTCTCTCTCTTTCTCTCTCTCTCTTTCTCTCTCTCTCTTTCTCTCTCTCTCTGTCTCCTCATCACCCACTCTCCCCTCTATCTCTCATTTTACCTCCCCCTCTCTCACTTTCTGTTTGACTTCCTCTCCGTCTATGCCACCTGCTCTCTGGTCCCGAGACCCTGTTGGCGACAGATTTGTCTTCCACTGGCCTCATGTAACTGCTGTGAGAAGAGAACCAGTGAGAGATCACTTAAATAAAGTGGGACTAAAGAAAACGATAGACAGACATCAATGAGACAGATGCTGTAGATAGAAACTGCATCATGACTATGCTTTTATCATTTTAATGATGGACTTTTTCAGCCATTATTTATAATTTGGGGAATGTTTGGGGTCATACAACCTGGAGAAAATCGCATTGTCTGAAATAGCATACCCTCTAAGTAGGTACTTCTTTTGAATAAGTATTGACTTATTAATTAAATAGTAATTACTAGAGCTGTGGACCTCAGCGTCTCCCAATAATAAGACCGTCTCTGGTTGTGTTGCTTCACTACCATTTATAAATCCTCTGCAGTGGCCTTAATGGGATAGTAAAATGTCCATTGGATGCATACTTCATATATCAGGGGTGGCGAACATCGGTCCTGGAGAGCCGCAGCCCTGCAGAGCTTTGCTTCAACCCTACTCAAACACACCTGAACAAGCTAATGAAGGTCTGAAGGGTTACTAGGAAGCTACAGGCAGGTGAGTTTTAATTAGGGTTGGAGCTGAATTCCCTGCCGGCTGGCTCTCCAGACCGGAGGGGTTTCGTCCACCCTGGATTTAAGCCCAATGGAAATAGTAGGTTTTTGCCTCTTTTTGCACTCTGTTTTTTTGCCTACTATATAGTTGGGAAGTATGCTATTTTAAATGCAGCCAATCTGCCAATTTATCTCGCTTTTGCATTCTATCTCCTGTTCCGCTCAGTGGAAGTATGTGATTTGAAATGTTAAATGAAATTAATTGCTAATTTTTGAATGGGTGTGAATAGAGAAAGTTACTCCATTGGTTCTTAACCGGGGCCTTCAGCAAACTTCCAAGGGGGCGAAAGTATGAATTAAAATTATTCAAATTAATATATTATGATGAATACAATGAATATTACATTGTCATTAATACATTTAAATAATATAATTTAATTAAAATGCTAAAAATGCATAAACCCATTGTACTCACCTCAATAACTATTTCTTCTATTTGTTTCCCAGTTTCTGGGCACTTTTGTTCGACAATTGGTGCCTTTGATTCAAAAAGTTTAGTTAAAACCATTTAGTTAAAAAGGCCATGTTAACCACCCAAACCTTGACCTCTTGGGATATGACATAAGTCCCATGAGCCCTAATGTCGCAGCTCTCAAAAAACAGTGTTACTACAAAAGCAACAAGATTACTACTTCTAAAATGGTTGATGGATGTAAATCTTAAATTCCGCTGTAATTATTCCCTCCTCCCCTGTCCTGTGATTTGCTCCACGTTTTCATCCGGTAGAGCGGAGGATGATTCCAGATGCCTTGTAAATATTACCCAGGGTATCGTGCTGTGATTGTGCCAGTTCACCGTTATTTTTCTGCTGATGACTCTTTCTCTAATGAGTCTCCGGAGACAGACGGTGATCTGAACCGCCCACCAATACCACGGACAGATAAGAAGAATAGTGCTTAAAACGACTCTTTGTTCGCTCTAATGGTATGAGTGCACGCACCTGCGTTTGTGTATGTGGGCGGTTGAGACTAATTGCAGGTACTTAAAGATTGGTTCAGATGTTAATTAGACCTTACAGACCTTTTCAAAATAATATGTGACATTATTAACTTTTGTTAATGTGTTCATTACATATACAACATGATGTTTAGAAAATGGATCGGGTCATAATTATTTTAAAGGAATTATGAAAATGAATATTCTGTCATTTCCTCACCATCATGTTGTTCCAAACCAATATGACCTTCGCACATCACTGGAAAGTAAAAGGTTTAGCAGAATGTTCATTCTGATTTTTTGCCTTTAGTAAAACTAAAAAGAGCTACAAATTCAACCTTGGCACATCACGTTCAGTTGCAAGAAACACCAAATCAAATGCAACGTGCCACTGCCAGGCAATAATGCTGATCATTTTGAGTGGTCACATGACTTTGATATCTTTATATAAAAGTTGTCGTTGTGCTTGAATGAATCAATGCTGTGTAAAGATGAAAAATCCTGTTGGCGAACCTGTGGATTTGAGAAAGACATCGCGTTAGTATGACCGTCCTGCCTAACATCTCATTTTGTTTACCAGAATATGGGATTGGAAAGACATGAGGTCGAGTAAATGATGACAGAATTTTCATTTTGGGGTGAACTATACTTTTAAATATAAGAAAAGATGGCAAAATAGTTGCAAAACTATTGGAGGCTGCATTGTAAGATACTTTTTTCCCCACGCTTTGCTGCATGTGAAAAACACTGTAAAGATATGTAACACTTCATTGCACACATATACATCTTTAAGAAAAAAACATGCATGACAACACATTCGGTGTGAAAGAATGCAAATGTTAATGCACAGAGCAATCAGAAAGATCACAAGATCACAGCTTGAGCTGTTGACTATAAATTGTTAATAATACTATAAATTGATTTGTCTTATACCGAAATACAGATCTTAGGGTGTCCGTGTCATTATATTTTGCCAGTTCAGTGATTTGGCCAGAGAGGTGATGTCATTTCCTGAATGATGCTACAGTTCATTTGCTTCCTGCCTGTAGCCCAGAGTGGGAGCTGTGATAATTATATTTCTCAATATCAGGCCAACACAAGCTGAGGTTAGACTTGTTGACACTGTCAGGATGTGACAGTGTTTCGCACTGCGTAGGCTGAGAGATGGAGGGAGGGTCTTCGAAAGGGTTCTTCAAAGGAATATTCCAGGTTTTGTACAAGTTATGTTCAATCGACAGCATTTTTGTGGTATTATTGTTGATCACCACCGAAAATAATTATGATTTGTCTCCTGTTCTTTAAATGGGGGGAAAAAGTTTGTTGTAAGGCACAATTTTTGGAGGATTTGAAAGCAGAAATGTGATGCTATTAATTTTATAACGGCACTTAAATTAATTTGTCTGTATCATTTGCGCTGTAAAGCTGTTTAAATCATAGTTTATATCTTTGTTTTAGGGTATTTAGCGATGAGTTGTCATGGCGACAAAATTGTAAAATTAGAAATAACCTTACACCGAAAACGTTAGTAAGCAATTTTATCACATTGAATTCATGTTAACATGCTCACTGTTTAGGTTTTGTGGCTATACTGTTGAAACAGTAAGTATTTTAATGTTTACAGATTGGCTCCATTCATTTCCAATCCAAGTGCCTCACACTGATATTAGCTTTTTAAAAAGAAAAGGAGGGACAAGTGGAAATTGATTTTAGTGGTAATGAACATGCCACAAGGGGTGTCGATTGAGCTTAAAGGTAAAGTTCAGCTGAAAATGAAATTCTGTCATTATTTACTGACCTTCAAGTAGTTCCAAACCTGTGGATTTCTTGATTTCTTTCCTCTGTGGAACACAAAATAAGACAAAACGTGTAAGCGGAAGGCAATGGCCACCAAAATAGTTTGCTTACCAACATGTTTCATTCCTAAAAATATTATTATTTTGTGTTCCACAGAAGACAGAAAGTCACACAGGTATGGAACGACATGAGAGGGTGAGTAAATGATGACAGAACGCATCCTTCCCAAACCTTTTATGTAATATGTTTACATCTGTAGACATACACATCTCATATTTAAAGGCCAGATGTTCCGGGCAGCGAATACCCACTGAATTCTGAATAATCATTTGTTGTCGTCTGGCAGTCACAGCTTTGTGTAAACAGAGTTGGAGATGTGTCCCTCCAGGGGGGTCAAGAGGGGCGCTCTCTTGCGATCTGCCAGTGAAAATCCCTGTGACTGTAGTGTCAGGAAAATCTTGCTTACACTGAAAGCTTTCCGTGCGTGTGGATTTGAGGGGGAAAAAGGGGTCAGAACAGTACCCTTGACAGTGATGTGATGAGGGTGACAGCTCCACTTTACTGGACTCACACACACTCTCTGATATATTTCTCTTTTCACAACTTTCTTGCTCTGATTGGGCAGGTCTCAGTGGGTATCGATGTCAGTTGAGACTGATTAAAATAGACGATGCTTATCATACTGTGGTATAGCCTTGTAATTTATGTCTGATTGCTTGCAATCTCCGCCAATCTATCTTTCCCATCATTACAGTCTCTATGTGTTTTTAATCTTTGCAGTTCACCCTTGGCTCTGCACATTAATAATCATCTCAGTGTGCATGTGCATTAAGCAGGTATGCTCAAATGGCTGCATGAATGTGCATATGCATGATGTGCGAAAGATGTATTCATATCAGAGTCTGACATTGACATGGCTATTCAAATTCACACTAAACAACAGTCTAAACACCCTCAAGACTTAAAGAGTTGTGCACTTTCTTCTATTTGTGTGGGAGACTATCAAGAAAATGTTCAGGTTATATTCCACTCAATCAAAGAAGGAAATAAGAAATCCTATTTTGCTTAAAGAAAATGTCTACTGATATGTGTAACATATTCTCAGTACCGTAATGTAAAGTTTGTAAATATTATATAATAATGGAAATACTGTCTTAAAAATAATACCAAAATGCAAAATAGCTTAATGGTCCTAAATATTCTTCATTTTCTTAATGTCAGTTATGTTTTTTTTCTTATGATTTTGTGGTGAAATATGACCCAGATGTTTCTTGACAGGCTTTGTGAGACTCACCCATGTGTAAATGTGCATCCTCTGTATATCGCCTTACGAGAACAGAGGTTTAGGGTTTTAAGAAACTATAGAGTTACGCTCTGTTACCGTCCACTTGCAGAGTGTTGGGATAAAGTGTTTGAGACATTGGGTGAATGAGTTTGATCCTGGTCCCTCGCTGCTCTGATCTCTCTCTATCTGTAGGGGCAGGCCTGGCTAATGGAAGCCGACCTCGGAACATGTCACCTATCTACTTCCATTCACGCTGGTGTGGCCAGGGAATGAATCTTAATTTACCCTTGTGTCCACTCCTGTGTCCTCTCTATACCAGTGCTGGCACAAACCTTGCCATGCTATTTTAAGGACCACAAACCATTTAGAGAGTTGTAGAGTTACAGGAATAGCTCACCCAAAATTGAAAAGTCTGGTATCATTTCTGTGACTGACTTTCTTCTGTGAAACAAAAAAAAGAAGATATTTTTACTTACATTTAATTTTTAAAGCAGAACAGTATCATAAAAGACTTGTGTGCTGAGTTTCTGAAGTCATATGATAGCTTTGTGTGAGAATTTTGGTCTAACAAATTACTTGAATTTAGGTTGTTATTCATTTCATATTTCCCCCCTCAGCATTCTTAAAAATAAAGGTTCCAAAAAGGGGAACAATGCCACAGAAGAACCTTTCTGTGAACTGTTCTTAAAGGGGTCATATGATGCTGCTAAAAAGAATGTTATTTTGTGTATTGGTGTAATGAAATGTGTTTATGCAGTTTATGTAATAAAAACACATTATTTTCCACATACTCCACATATTCCACATTCTCCTCTATGCCCCGCCGCTCTGATACTGCTTTTATCGGAAACATAAACCATGTCGGCATTGTGTGATTTTGGAGAAATGCCAAACCACAAGCCCGTACTCACACTGGCCAAAAAACTCACTTTAACTTATAAAATATATTTATACATCTGAATATTTGGTTTGAATTGTTCTGGAACAGTGTTGTATATACAAATTAACCACTGATTTCTAGTCCTGTCCATTTTTGGAAGGCCAAACAAAGTCGTTTCACTTTCACAACAAAAACACACAGCATCACACACGGCGGACTAGAGTGAGCAGAGCTGGGGAAAGTGGGGAACGCCGGAGGTTTAGAGTGAGCAGAGGCCGGCGGATTCGACGAAGGAGCGTGCGGAGGGCTTGCGGCAATCACATGTGACGACCCTGGGCTGGACTCCGCTTTGTTCACGGTGAAAGCCGATCCGGTGATCCCCAGCGCAAAGTTGTAGTATTTCCTCATCAACCAGCACTGATCAGCTCTAGGCATGACGAAGCAGATATCTTCCTCTTTTTGAAGGCCAAACAAATAGTTTCGCTTTCACAACGAAACACACGCCAACAACATGGCGGCGGCGACAAACAACAATACTATAAAAAGCAGGTAGAAGAAATTTTATGCCTTCTTTCTTTGCGTGAACATTTGGGTGGTGTTATGCACATCTTCCCACATAGTGATGTAGATACTGTATGTGGGGGCGTGTTAGAATGAGCCGTTTTAGGTAGGCGTGGCTGAATCTTAACTTTTATAAAAAATATCTCTTTGGATCTGAGACTTTAGTCTTTGCAACTTTACAGATCTTCTTTTTTTGGGGGGGGGGGGCACCAAGAGCTTGTAACACTCCAAAGAGAAAGGAAAAATTGAAATCGCATCATATGAACCCTTTAAAAGAACCATTTCTTCTTAGTACAAAGAACATTTGAAAAATCTAAAGAAACTTTTTTTCACCATGAAGTTCATGGAACCATCAATGCCAATATTTTTTAAGTGAGCTGTTATTTGCTGTAGATACTTGGGTCAGTGAGTTGAACTTGAGAACTGGATCAGTCTGAATCATGAACAAATCATTCAGTTTTGTGGATTAGCTGACTCACTGAAAGATCCAAGTTCCGAGTTCAAAAGAGTGATTCATTCATGAATACCACATATCTGCTCTTTCAAAGACATCTTAGGATGATGTCAGTTGTCTGTGAATAACACACAATTAATGTTAATTCACGCTTTTCAGACAGATGCAGACAATCATCAGATAACAGTACGTCAAACCTGATGGATGTGTCTGTTGCTGTTGGTCAGTGCGGTTGTGAATTTGCTTTTAGTCACACAAAATTATCACTTTTGAAGCTCTTAAGCTTCAGTCTTCATTCATTTTTCAAATGTTCTCTTTTGTGTGTACTATTCCTTTAAGAAAATCTGATTAATTAAAGAGAAAAAGACGTAATGCAGGTTCAGAGGATAATGTCAAGAGCTCATATGGTGGTCTTTTTTCATGTGTTAAATAGTTGATACTTCACCTGAATGAAGCAGTGCTGTATAGAAAAATTGTGTGGTCAAGATGGTGAGCCTGCAGATTTTAGAAAAACATCTGTTACCTGTAATTAATTGTGTAAAAAAGCCATTTTGAGTAATCAGTTAATGTTCTTGTGGATTTGTTTAAATGTATATAAATGAAGTTGTAGCAGCTCAAGACCAAGGCAGCAGCGTAACACACCTGCGTCCTTCGCCCACTATGTCCCGGTGGGACATAAACAGAAAATGTCAAGCAAACTAAACACATTCCACCTGCACTGTCTCCATTGCATTTCGCCGACGGCAAGACAAGTCCCTAAGTCCCCCATCAACCACTTTCTCGGCACTAAAACAACGCAAGCTTCGATGAATCGGCTCGAGATGGGTGGTTACTCTCCTGTGAACTTGCCAAAACAACTGCTGGCCACCCACAGCTGTTTTACAAGGATGTCTGCAGGCATGACATGATCGCTCTGGACATTAACATGTAGCGCTGGGATGTGTTTCAGTTGACTGATATAGATGGAGCGGTATCCTCACACAACAGCTAAAGAGGGGTGAAGAGACGCCCACTAGCCAGAATGAGTACAAGCAGAGCTGGTGCAGGGATCACCACCAACAAACAAAACAGATTCTGCAGCATCGATGTTGCATAACCCTAGTAAATCTGGCACTATTCTGCAACCTTCAGTGTTATCACAGAATTTCATTTGTACATGGGCCAGTGACGTAAGGTTGTTTTTTTAGTACAAATCTATGACTTTATATATGTATATATATATACTTTTAGTATTACTTGAATACACCTCTTTTGTAAGGAAAATGCTTTTAGCTTTTGAATACAAATTCATTTTTATATTTTTTGGGGGTATATAGTCAAACATTAAGGTAAAACAAAAACCCATAAAAAACTAAATACTTCAAAATAATTTTTTTAAATTAATACATTTGAACTTTTCTTAAAAATTGTATATACAGATACAATACTACAGTCTAAAACACTACTTTTAAAAAATCGTTTGTAATAAAAAATAATAAAAAAAATTTTTAAGGTAAAATAATAATTTTTTATAATGAAATATAAAAAATTAACGGTATACAAATACTGTACTTTTTATTTAGATAATTGAAAAAGTAAAAGTACTTTTAGAGTAAATTACTTCAAAATGCTATAAAAAAAATTCAAAGCCATATAAAAACCAACATGAACACAAACTTCATTATTGTTTTCATTGACCCACATACGTATGTTGAGAACTGATTATATTTTTGTCCCTATTTGAAAGATATCACACGTTTTCCTTGAATCAACTCCACCTCACAAACCGGCAATCTGGTTTTGTTCTTTAAACCCCGAGCTGGCAATACCAATAGCCCGCACCGATCAAATCAACCTGTGACCTGCCACTCTAACTCTCCGCTCTCTCTAAACTTGCTTGTTGGGTTTCATTGGATTTGTCCCAGTCTGTTTTGATTGTAAATGTCTTCGGTCGAACGGCGGAGCGCCGTTGTCCATGGGGAGGGGAACCGTGCGAGCAGACAATGAAGCAATCTTGCTCAAATTCAGCGTTTGTGCCACGTCCCCAGTCAGTCACATACCGGTTTGTTTGTGTTTGATTGAGCGAAGGAGGATTTGCGCGATGCAGAGCTTGGAGAGAAAGAGAAGCACTTGAAGGAATAATAAAGATATATATAAATGATGAGGGTGTGTGGAGGAAGATCATTTTTAGAGGGCTTTTCCAAACGAGAAATAATTTGTGCATCGTGTATTATAGCTATAAACGTAACCTATCTGGGTCTGTTCAGGTGTGTGTGTGTGTGTGTGTGCGTGCTCATTTATGCTTTCCTTTAGTTTGTCCGCTATATTGGTGAGCCCAGCACATCGCATTGATTTCTTATTGGTCGATGCGAGCCAGAGTTAAATAGCAATAGGAAGGAGTTCAGAACAAACACACTCTTTTTCCTCCTCGTTTGTCTATTTTCTCTCTTTCTTCCCTCTAGTAATCCGTTTCATAAGCATGAAGGATGACCTTTTGAAGTCTAAGAACCAACAAGCTGAAATTATGGTGAGCAGCACAAGATGGACCAGCCTCTAGCGAATGAATAAAGCAAGAAGAAAGTATGGGGAGAGAGGGGTGGAAGGAACAGTGTTTGATTATTCATGATGAAGTAACTTGCCAAGACAGAGGGAAGGAGAGAGATTAGGAGTTAGGGCATACAGGAGACCAGCGCATGCAGAGTGCTCCAGTGTCTTGTGGGATAGCTCCACGTCTCCCTCGTAGGCCATTTTTCTCCTATGTCACATTCTCAGATGTGACAACAGCCTCCTGGCCATCGTGTCCCACCAATCCTCTCCTGACAGTTAACGAGACACACATGCACGGCACACACATACTCATATATGTTAACGTTTAAGCTTAGTGTCTTCTTGTCTTTTCTCGCCTTGTTTATTAAAGGGATAGTTCAACGGAAAATTTAAATTACAATGTACTCACCCTTATGTCATTTAATCTTGTATGACTTATTTTCCTCTGTGGACCAACATTTTATTATATTTTATTTATTGAATCAGTTTTGTTTTGTTTTGGTTTAGTTTGATTTGGTTTTAGAAAATGTTTTTAAAATGAAAGTGGCTGAGGACTGACAGAAAAAAGCACCATAAACTGCGCTTTTTGTGACTGTCCAAGTCTTTTAAAACATGAAAGCTTTGGAACAAACTGAAATTCTGGAATCTGCCATAGCTCTTCTCTCTTGTTCATTAGAAAAGTTATTGTTCATTCCCTCATGTTGTTTTAAATAATGGAATTTAGCTCAATTAAAACAAGGGAACTAAGTAGTACAATGCAGCCAAAATTTAACTAAAGTGAGGAAACAAATTAAGAGATCATGGGAAACACGTTCTTAGTTTGTGGCCACAGTTTCTTTTTTCCCCCCACATATCAGTTCTGGAACTCCGTAAATATCTGATTCATGAATGAATTATTCTTTTTGAGTCAGACCTTTTCAATAAATCAGTTGATTCAGTTTGATTCTGAATGATCTGTACTGATCCGTTTCTCAAGCTCATAATTTTTTGAAGCTTAAAAGCTGCAGTACCTGCAAAAATGATTGGTATATTCTTCAAAATGTCTTCGTCGCACGAGTTTGGAATGATATGACTGTTAGTAAATAACAACAGAACAGTAATTTTTGTGGCTGAACTAATCTTTAACGTCCTGCTTTATCTGTGTACAGATAATGCTAATGTATTTCCTTTCTAATCCACTGTATTTTCTCCCTCATATCCTTTTCTTCCTCTCTCCATTTCCCTCTTTTCTTTTTCTCCCATGGCTCCTATTTCTATTTTTTCCTCCCTTCCTGCTGTTTGTCCACTTGGGGGCCTCCTGCTTATATCATATCTGAGCGTATGAGTGTAAATCAGTGTGTGTGTGCACTGAGAGATCTGGGGTGTGTGTTAATGTACTAAGAGGTAAAGTGTGTTTTAGGGAGGAGAAAAGAGAATGCTGAAATAAGGATGTGTTATTCAGTGCATTTGGTTGTAATTTTACTCTGTGATCAATACAAATAAGAGCTGAGACTGCGTCAGGCCACAGATCAGAAAGAGTCATCATTTCAGGATATGAAATCATCTTTCACCCAACTGAAAACTACAGAAAGATGGATGGATAGATGGATGGATGTCGGGGGAGAGGCAGAGGTGTGTGTGTGTGTGTGTTACCGTTCTCTACAAACTGTTCAAGAGGTCTCTTTTGTCTTTGTCAGATCAGAGTGATTAATTTGTCTCTCTTCCTCTTTTCCCATCTCTCCCTCACGTTTTGACGCTTCTGTCAGTCTGCCCCGCTTGACCCCACCATCATTCATTCGTTCCAATCCCCACTCCTGTTGACCTTTGACCTCACCCTCAAACCTCTTCATCAGTCACACACCTGATAGCACGGCTAGACTCCCTCTGACATAAACCTGACTCCTCTTCAATATTTATTTCCTTTCCCCTCTTTTATATTTCACATTACTCTGAATTCTAACTATTGTCGTGTGTGCTGACAGGTCAGAGAGGCTATTTCTATACCCTGTCCTACTTTGCAGGGTATGCACTACCCTTCAAAATTTGGGTTTTAATGTTTTTTTTAAGTCACTTAGATACAGTATAAACAGTTATATTGTGAAAAACGATTACAATTTAAAATAACAGTTGTCTATTTTAGTATATTTTTTAAATGTTGTTATTCCTGTATATGCAATGCCAAATTTTCAGCAGCCATTCATTACTTTAGCCTTCCATGATCCTTCAGAAAAGAGTCCAATGTGCTGATTTGCTGCTTAACATTTTTGTGTGACATAAGAAACATTTCTTATTATTATGAATGTTGAAAACAGCCATGCTGCTTAATATTTTTGTGCAAATTTCTATACATTTTAAATAAATGTTTTTTCCCCCATGAATTGAAACTTTCTAGTCTATGAATACATTTGTAACCTTTAGAAATGTATTATTATTATTGCTAATTATTGCACGTTATTATTTTTCATTAATCATTTGTAATTTCTATTGAAATAGTAAAAAGGACAGTATTTTAAATGTTATCATTTTTTCGGACTAGTTATACAGCACATTTTGGTGAGTTAGAGTTTATTTTTCCTCCTTTTTTATACAAACTGCTGCTATGTCACTAATTTTTTGTGAGTCTTTAGCTCAGTCATGTGGTTTATATGTATTTGTCGGCAAGAAGTCCCCAGGTTTTGGTTTTGTTCACTCATGTGCATTAATGTGAATGTGTTTCTTTTAGACAAATGTGTGTGTATGTGTATGTGTGTGTGTGTGTGTGTGTGTCCCTTACCGGCCACCATTAATGTGAAACTCCGCCAACAAGCAGCAGATTTCATATAGCCATTTGAGCCCTGTGCCCGAGAAAAATCTGTGCCTGACAGAGCCGTATCCCTGAATAAAGGAAGCAAGATAGAGGAATGATAACCCCCCTCTGATGAGTGTAAGGGACTGGGAGATTCATTGGAAGCCTCCGACTTTATTTATTTAACTGTGTTCGTCTGCTTATCTCCATATTTCATTCCTCTGTCCTCTGTTCACAATTCACACACTTTATCATGAGTATGAATTCAATGTTATATTCAACTCAACGTTAGTGTCCTTAGGATTATGGATAGTTTATCATAATTATGGATAGTTTATTGATTTATGGATAGTTTATTGATTAAGATGGTTTATTGAATTGATTAAATGATAAGCAAATAATTTAATCAAATTATTCAAGTTAATCTTTATATCAATAGTTGCGTCCCACATTGCATACTTATGCACTATTCTATGACGTTTTATAGTATAAATAGCGCGAGTAGCGTGTTTACAATGAAAATTCCCAAAATAAAAAGTGCACTTTAAATACCTGGATGACGCATTAAATATCCCAAAAAACAAAGTGTAGAATGTCGCAGCATTTAATTACGTAGAGAAGGGGGAGGGGCTATCAGACTCCGATTATTAATGACAAAATACCCTTATAAAATTCATACACTTCATGGTTGAGTACATAGTGCACACTGTAAGTACACAGTGTATAAATGCATAGTGCATAGTGCGTCATTTGGGATGCAGTTATCATTTATAGGGAAAATCCTCCACATAAAGATAATTCAAGCATATTACATTATTCTGGCAGACAAAAATGACCATAGAAGTCAATATACTGTTTGCCTTATTTTCATATTCTAATTCCAAATGGCTTATTACGGTTATATATGAATAATAACGAAGGGCAAAAAAATTCCTGTGATTTTTTTTTTTTTTTTTTTTTTTTTTTTTTTTTTTTTTTTTTTTTTTTTTTTTTTTTTTTTTTTTTTTTTTTTTTGTTTTTTTTTTTTTTTTTTTTTTTTTTTTTTTTTTTTTTTTTTTTTTTTTTTTTTTGTTTTTTTTTTTTTGTTTTTTTAGATTAACAGCCTGTTATTTGATTTTTTAAAATAATTTTTATCAAATAGTTTTAGAAGAAAACGGTTTGGTCTATGATATATGGTAACAAATTGATAAAAGAAAATCTGTGATTTGAAACTCTGATCTGAAGTTCAGAGATGTATTTAGTCACGGCGGTTAATTTTGAGTTCCAGTGCCAGACAGATGATGATATGTCTAACATACTCACACTGGAATCAAGACAATTTTATTACTGTAAGAAGCCAAGGACAAGAGATTTGACCCACTAAAACTTGTCTCTTTATTAAAAGCTTTGCTTCTCACTCTTTATTTGAACAGTGATTGTAAGAGCACCTTGACACCCTCCATCTTCTTCCTTACTTCCAGCAGGCCTGTCTCTTTGGACAGTTCCCTTTCTTTGAGATTGTTCTTCCCACAACTCTATCTCTCGTAGCAAAACATAGTTTTCCCACTTTCACAGCTGTTTTCCCATAGCCTGACTCCCTCTCCCTCCCCACTCTCTCTTTCTATCTTTTTCTTTCGTATCTCTCTTCCGTTTTTGCTTTCTGTCATGCATCAAAAGAGCTTGACGTTTGTGACGAGAGTGGTCCCAGAGACCTCTCCCACACGAGGACCCCGCTGGAACATCAGCTTTCTCATTCAACTCTTATCTGCCCCATTTCGGCTCCTTTCCATGGCAACGGTTGCAGAGAGAGCGAGCGGGCGCCAGGTCTCCAGCGAAGCCCAGCCTTGTCTTAGACAGATGTCTTCGCCAAAAAAAGAAAGGCATAAAGATGGAGACACTGCTTGAAAGAAGAGCAATGATAGTCCTGAGACGTTACGCTTTCTTTTAAGACTGCATATATGGATGCCAGGTCATCTGAATATGGGTGTGGTAGTTATGTGGATGTCCGTTACTGTGTCTGACCTCCGTTCTGGTGTCTGGAGTGTTTAATGTATATTGGTTTCTAGCACACTTGCGTTGTTTGTTTATAATGCCTATGAGAGAGTGGGAGATGTGAGGAAACAGTGCTTCTAGCAGTTCTTCCCTGCAGAAATGTTAACTTCAGAGCAAAGAGAAGCAGACTGACAGCTGAGAGCTTGTCCATCCAGTCTGTGAGAAGGACCCCTCCCAGGACATAACCCACATTTACAGCTATTTTTACATAAATACCTCACTTTAACACTCACTCAAGTATATGTGCGCACAGACACACACTGTTTAAAAGTGTACTGGCGTGACCCTGCATCCTAAAAAACAGAGAAAGTCAAAGAAAGGGGTCTGAATCCCAATATACGTATACTATCCATCACAATATATGCAGAATATAAGGTCTATCTATCTATCCATCAAAGTAGTATGCAAGATAATATAAGGTCTATCTATTAATCTATCTATCTATCTATCTATCTATCTATCTATCTGTCTATCTGTCTATCTGTCTGTCTGTCTGTCTTAAAAGTGAAGTAATAATACATTTTAAGAAAATGAATTTACATACATGTTTTTGGGGCACGTATTACCCACATCTACTTGCACTACAGAAGTGGAGTTTGTGATGGTTCCTTGTCCTTTTTAATAGACTGGAGGACAATACAAGGAGAGTTTGTTTGTTTATTTATTTTATCAAAATGTATGAACTTGAAAGTTAGTAGTCAATTGCTTTACAAAAACAAAATTACATCCATGCCTCTTGGGCAAATATCAGACTACTGCACTACAAAAGAAGGAATTTCATTATGCTCTATATCTGTTTTTTGCTTGTAGGACATAACTATTTATTATTTAGTCAGTTAGTTATTTAGTAAGTCCTATACTGCACCCTTGACCCATACGTATAGTACATTTGACAATGGAATTGAGTACATGCATTAGCTAAGTAACTTTTGATTATTATTAGAAAAAAAAAACGTTTTGCATCCACATATGAAAAGTGAAACTCTACCCGTTGTGGTGTAAGGCGCGAATAACTGGTGTATTCGTCCTTCATGGAGTATGCATGTATTGTTTAATCTTTTAGGGTCCACTTTTATTAGGTAGCCTTAACTACTTACGTTTAAATTAATAATTTGATACAATGCACTTATTGTGTATATATATATGTTTTTTACATTGTACTTATATTTTAAAAAACCGCCTGCATGTAATTACATCTGTAATTAATTTCTGTAATTACATTTGCAATTACACTGTTGACCCATCCCTTACACCTTAACTCACCCTTAAATGTAACCATACCACCTAACCTGTCCCTAACCTGTACCCACCTCAATAGCAGCAAAAGTGTTAATAATAAGCACATTGTACTTATTTTTGATGTAAGTACATTGTAGTTAAGGCCACCTAATATAAAGTGTGACCCTTTTATGTACTTTCCCATCACTAGCAGAGTAACTGTAGTGTGTAGTAGACATATATACATTGTGCTAACTCTTTTTAAATGTACGCAGGGATCAAGCTCAGGCTCTGCAGTGGATAAGTGGACTAATACAGCACGTTTCCATATTGTTTCCATCCTTCATCTGTTCACAGACCTTAGGTCTTTTCTTCAGTTCTCTCTCTCTTCTTTCTCTTTCTTTGGGGAATGTGTGTAGGATTACATGTGTTAAACTCAGCCACAGACTGCCAGACAGAGTGAAACGCCTCTGCAACTGTTGCCTTTATTACACCTGCTCTGGAGACTGAGTGCTCACCACGATATAAGATTGAGGGTGAGACAGAGAGAACAGAGACTGAAAGACTGTTTGGTTTGATTCCTCTCCTCTCAGAAGTTACATTCTCTGACTTTGTTCCTAAACCTGGTGAGCTGCCTGGGTGTTTAATGCCTACATAGGCAGATGCCTTCTAAGGCAGCATTCTAAGTATATTGGAGCCTCATAAGCGATTGATATGGAATGCTCTACATAGGCAGCAACTCTGTCTCCTTTGATTCCAGTAGGGTTTGCTGTAAGGATGTTGCTAAGTTAATGATGCATAACTTTTGCATTACCATGTAGTTTGTGGTCGTTTTTTTTTAAATGTTTTTGAATGCTCACCAAGGCTGCATTTATTTGATAAAAGAATACAGTAAAAAGAGTAATATTGTGAAATATTTTTACAAATGAAAATAAATGTTTTTCATTTGAATATATTTTAAAATGTTATGTATTCATGTGATGGCATAGCTGAATTTTCAGCATTACTCCAGTCTTCAGTGTCACATGATCCTTCAGAAATCATTCTACTATGCTGTTTATGTGCTAATATAAATTTTTCTTATCAATGTGGAAAATGTTGTTTTTGATAATACATTTTTTCAGTATTCTTCAATGAATAGATAGTTTGAAAGTACAGCATTTTTCATTTTGTAACAATAGGCATATCTTTACTGTCACTTTTTTTTTTTAAAAAGAAAAAAAAAAAAAAAAACTTTTCTCCCCCACAGAAAAAATATGGTCTTATGTTTAATAAAAAAACATATGTATACATACGTATACATACATATACACACTTATTTATCCACCATCTTGGGGTATATTTTTTTACTTACTGCAATGCATTATGGGATTGCCTTCAAGAATTGATCAAAAATGAGTTATCTAGGGAGTCCGTGCAAATTTTTCCGCAAAGCTTTTGGAACAGGCTTCGCGTCGGGAGCGCGCACGTGATGCCTTAACATGCTGCCTAGGGAGACGGCTCGCTAGGTTTTGGAACGGAGCGTCTATATCTCACTCTCTCTGCTCAACCTTGTTACAAGCTTTCAGAGCAGATGAGTGAGAGCTGTTTTTAAGGGGCCCGGGGACTGAGGGAAGCACAGGAGGAGAGAGCGAAAGAACAGATCAAAAGAGAGCGAGAGAAAAGGATCCAGCAAGACAACAATGCTCTGTCACGATAAGAGAATCGTTTAGTTGTGATGATTTCGGGAGAGACTCTGAAATCCGGACGTCTCATCAATTAAACACATGACCACAAGAAAGAGAAACTTTTCCCTGACAGCTTCCAGCCCTGCACCAATCCATCCTTTTCAGCTTTTTTTTTTTTACCCCCTCACCCCGTTACTCCCAACATGCTTTCGTCCCGGTCCCAGTTTCCTGGTGCTGCTATTCCGGTTATCATGTGTGTTTGAAGAGTTGTGCCAGGTGCCTCTGGCCTAGATGCATGAAGAGGCACACAGCCTGAGGGGGAAGAAGTGGGGGCCCAGGTTGGGACATGGCTTTGGATGGATGAATGGGAAGGAGGAAGGCACAGAGGAAGCAGGGTGCTGGATCCACCTCTGAGAGCTGCCCTAACTGGGGCAGATTCACTTAATTTGCTCTTCCTGCCGACTCCAAGCACACATTTCCACAGTTAAATTCTCTCTCTGTCTCACTTTCTTTCTTGACTGAACTCACTGAGGTTACTTGTGGTCTGTTGGATGTGGCTCATGTTGCCGTGGGATGTGGCTGCTAAGCTGTTGGCTGGCTTGGTGACCATAACATGGATAGTGTGTTCATGACTGAGCTGTCTTTTGGCCACCGTCCCTCATGCCTGAAGTGTTTCTGGAACATTTCCACCACCAGTTCACATACAGACTCCTCAACTACAGTTTTGGACATGAAGATTGTCTCACCGTCCAACTGCACTCACTCTTATACGCTTGTCCCTAATATTCAAGAGGTTGTCTATATCTTATTTTTGTAGTTTTCGTTCTTTTACACTCTGTCTTCTCCCGATGTCCTGTACATCTGGCATGTTGGAACAGTTTTCAATGGAATCTTATAACCTCAAATTGACAAACACCAGACTTAGCTGTAAAGGTACTTGTGGTTTTTCAAAAGTTTTATTCAGTCTCTCTGTCACGCTCTGTCCATCCGTCTTTGTTTCTGTTCCTCTCCTCCCCGAGAGACTTTCCCTTTTGCTCTTTTGCTTTTTTGTTTGATTGTTTTGTCCATATCTTTACACCCAGCTGGCTTTGTCTTTCTTTCTATTTGATCATCCAACTTTCTGGCCTGAGGGCAAAACTTGTAAGGGAATTGATAACACACACTCACAAAGTACACATGGTGGAATATAATCTTAGAACTAGGAATGTAATTCAATTAAAATCCATTATAATCCAGTAATATATCGAGTAAGATAGGGTAAGATGCCCCCTGGGAATTGTAATATCAACTACAAATCAACATTTGAGAGATTTAGTCAGTCACAACAGTTTCGAGGTTCGCTGATCTGATCGAATCTAATATCTCTGTAAAATTTGTGTGTCTGTTTGTTAATGCAGGATTTGCGGACACATGTTTGTGGAGTAAAAACTAGTTTTTATTTTGAAGTAAAAAGATAAACTTGGATACTTGGGGTAGAATGGCACCCCCAGAATTGGCACAGAAGGCCCCAAGTGGCATGTTGTTAAAAGTGTTGTTATTTTGATTTAATACTTTAAATAATTTTTTAAGTATATAATATAACATTTTTATATTCAGCATTTCCATTAATTCAGAAGTTGTACTTTTCATTTAACCTATGGCTTATAGAGTACCTCACTATATTTGGAATCATAGTGTTGCTATCATGACATATCTTCTATTCAAATATGGGCAATAAAATATGTAAATATTCATATGCCGGTATGTAAATCATAGAATAAATTCCCCATTCAAATGAATAGTTTTTATGTTTAAATTTAGTCATTTAGCAGACGCTTTTATCCAAAGCGACTTACAAATGAGGACAACGGAAGCAATCAAACCAACAAAAGGGCAAAAATATATAAGTTCTGTGACAAGACTACACTGTAAAAAAAATCTGTAACATTTACGGTAAAATACCGGCAGCTGTGGTTGCCAGAACTCCACTGTAAAAAATACAGTAGCAAAATTTAGGTTTTACAGACTTAACTTAAATTCACAATACAATACCGTATTTCATTAACTGATGTAATGTTAAACCAACATATTGAAGTGTTAATATTTGTTTTGAACCATTGTAATGCTCTGATGACCACCAAAAACTGGTGGTGATGAGAAGTCACATGATGAACCAAAGCTCATCACTAACAGCTTTTCTACGAGCTGAGGAGGGCGATACTTATAGATAAAAGGTGCACACAGTGTCATTCACACTAACACTAAACACCATCACGGTAACACAGATGAAACTGAAATAATTCAATAAACATTAATTTAACAACATTAAATGTAACATAAAACCCTAATGTACAACTAATAGACAAATCATAAGAAACATATTTATTTTTCACAACACAAAACATCAAATATTAAGTGTCATGGCGGAATTCTGGGAGTGTCACTTTAACGTTTTTCACTGTAATTTAAATACTTTTTTATTTTTCACTTCCAACAACTTATTTCTAACCGTAATTTACGTAAAATTACCTTAATGTAATTACATTTCTTCACCAATATATCATGGCACTTACTGTTAACCACTTAACAGTTTTGACTGTAGTATTTGTTACGTCCTGTTAATCTGTTAAAATCACATAAGTTTTTACAGTGTAGGTTTAGTCTAACGCAGTATAGGTACCACGTTTTTTTATATAATAAAAAGTACTTAATTAATTAATATAAAATTAATTAGTTTTAGATAAAAAGAAATAAGTATTAGAGTAGAAATAGCCTAGATATTACAAAGTTTAGGTCAGTTTTATTAATAAATACAAAAACAGTACTAAAATAGAAATAGAGAGTACTAAGGGTAAAGGATCGTTTTTTTTGTAAACTGCGATCGGCTTATCGGTCATCCGTTATCAGTTTTTAATGATAGTCGATACAATTTTAACAGAATGATGAATTATATTTTTACATTACTGTAGTTTTAAAAAGAAAAAAATATATAAGAATATTACGGTTTTTACTGTCTTTTTGTTCAAATAAGGCCCCTGGCGACCGGAAAGACTATTTTCAAAGACATTAAAAATCTCTCCAAAAGTAAGTTCTTTCAGCCTCATATCATGCTGTATTTTTGCAGGCTGGTCCAGCTAATGCACATGAACAGTTAGATTAAACAAACCATTAAAAACAGTGATTGGCTTTTCTAACCAGAATTTATGACTTTACAGTCACCATATTGAGCGTTATGATTTCTTCTCCCCCTTATATTATTATAATATCTTTGGGAAAACACCTACACTGTTTCCCCAAAAACCTCTGACAGTTCAACAAAATTCATGTCATATACAGAGGTAGTAGCACTTGTTAAACGCTTCTCACCATATACCAGTTAATCTAATTTCTTTTTCTTTTTCTCTCTTACAAACCCAGACTTTCTCCCTCGCTCTAGTTCAGCAAACAGATTGAGCTCACCAGCAGTCAGACTTTGACAGGTAGTTGACCCCAGTCGTCTCATGTCTCCACCCCCTCATCCATCCGTCCACGCTTTCTCTCTATCACTCGTTTAAGTATGCACACACTGTAATGCAGTTAGATGAAAGAGAGAAAGGTCTGGATTGAGGGTCTTGTTCTCCAGCCTGTTTGTTTGTTGTTATTATTAGTGCTGTGTTTACCTCACCTGTCTTGTTTACTTCTCTTTCTTTGACCTCCCACTCAGCCGTTCTGAACCTTATGATGAAGCTGGTGTTTACATTCATTATTATCATTATTGTGATATCTATAAAGGCAATGATATCTCTGCATATGTTTGTGTGAATGAAATTTAATTGCTGGCTAACCAAAACCTTAATCTGTCCTTTATACACGTACCTTTGAGCCGAGTGTGTGCTGTTGTCTCTGAACTGCAGAAACAAACCTGCCTCCCACATTCATTACATTTAATTATGTGAAGAGAATGGCAGGCATAATATCTCACAGACACATGCAAATTTATTGTGTGTATTTTTGTACTTTTTGTACGTGTTAAATGCCAATAAAGAGGTGTTTTTAAGATTGCATAAGTAGTAAAGATCAAAAGGAGAAATGGCGAGTAAAGGGAAAAATAAAAGAGAATAGGAAGTGGGGTTTCAAATGATCCTGCTTCGATTCTGATACTCCAAGTTTTATGAAAAGAGAATCTCATACATCCTGCTCTCATTCGTCACTCATGCTTAAGTGTATGAAACATTCGTAAAAATAGGTGATTGTTGAAGTGTGGAGGCATGCAAAATAAAAAACAAAAAAAACGTGGGCATATCAGCAGTGCACTTTACAGTATATGCATTTGAATTGCAAAATATCTAACCTTAACCGAAAGTATGAAATAGAGTATCATCAAAATTTAAAGTAACATCAGAAACGTGTTAATCCGTCAGCTTGCTAGTCCTCTTTCTTGTTAGCTGGGTAAGGATAGACTAAATAATGGGGCAAAAAAACTAAACGAAACACCACAATGAAAATGAAGCGTAAAACAATGGGAAAATATTGCAAAACATTAAAGGAGTAGTTCACCCAAAAATGAAAATTTGCTGATAATTTTTTCATGCTCAGGCCGTCCAAGATGTAGATGAGTTTGTTTCTTCATCCGAACAGATTTGGAGAAATTTAGCATTACATCACTTGCTCACAAATGGATCCTGTGCAGTGAATGGGTGCCATCAGAATGAGAGTCAAAACAGCTGATAAAAATATCACAATATTCACAAGTAATCCACACGACTCCAGTCCATCAATTAATCTGTGAAAAGCAAAACTGTCATAAAGACGTTGCTTACAGCTAAAACAGTCCTCTATCAATAATATTGCTTTCTCCAGTGAAAAGGTTGTCTCATCTGAGAGGAATATGCCGATCAGGCACATCTACAAGTGAAAACAGGTCTAAACAAATGTGTCAGTGGATTTTGATGTGAGAGGACAACAGGGGATGGACTTTTTCACCGGAGGAAGTGTTATTATAGATTATGACATTGATTGCCAGATTGACATTAATCTCTTAACTTATTTTTTACTTATGGATTATTGTGGTGTTTTTATCATCTGTTTGAACTCTCATTCTGACGGCACCCATTCACTGCAGAGGATCCGCTGGTGAACATGTGATGCTAAATTTCTACAAATCGAAACAAACTCATGCAAATTTTCAGCTATTTTTTTAGGAGAACTATTATTATTATTATTGTATGTTTTTTAAAAATGCTCATGGTTTTCAGACATTTATAGGATTCACATGAACTTCACATGAAAAAGTGCATTGATTTATGAGAAAAAATGCTCTGTCAGAGACAAGCATAATTACAAATATAATTAAAATTAATATTACTGTTATGATTATTATAGAGTCATTTTGTGCATTTATTATTCATACTTCAGCAGTGGTGACAACTATGGGGATAAGATTTGAGTTGCTGTCTCATGCTGTGAAATGGTGTGTGCTGTACAACTGAGACTAAAATAAGGGCAAATCGAAGGCTTTTTGTGGTTATCTTGAGAGCAGAAATATGCATTTAGAAAGAAAGTGCGAGCAGGGAGCAATAGAGACAGAGAGAGTGTGAAAGAAAGCACAGTTGGCTGTTTTAATATTACACGACCGCTGATGCACATTTCAGCTCAGTGTCTGGCCTGGCCTTCTGTACGTTAGCCTGATAACACAGCCGAAATGCCACTCTGTGAATTAAACATACCTCTCCCCTGAATGCCGGCCTATTCTTTCTTATCTCTCTCTTTTTACATCATCATCCTTTACTTTAATCCTATGTTTTCTATTTTTGCTTCAATAAAACAAAAACACCCTAGAACTACCACTAGTTCTTTCTTGGAAAAGTCTGCATTGTGTCATTGCCATCAAATGCTTTGTCATCTCTGTGAAATGTGAGTCGGGCTGTTGGGATTTGCTGTATTGTTGGATTTCTGTGTTGATGATTGTGACTTTTTTTGTGACGCTTAAATGATTTAAGAAGTATATGTGTCACAGTGTTTCAGTGGAACAAGAGCCTTTTTGATTTTTTTTAATAGAATGCGAAATACCTCTACTGTATTTGAACAGCTGTGTGTTTACATATACATACCGTATATATGTGTGTGCATGGTGGTCTTAAATGGGGACTCCTGCTGAAAACGGTGTTCCTGTGATCTGTAGGTAAAAGAGAGGCAGGAGAAAGAGAGGCTGGATATTTTATTAATGTGTCTCGTTAATATTCCAGCACTGAGGGACGACTCCTGTGTCTCTTCTCCTGAAGAATGATGAATAACTCAACGCCTCCATGGCAACCTCCACTGCAACTCACTCCTGATCATGAATATTCACAGCCTGCCTGGCTGGGACGGCCCTCCCTGGACTGCAGTGATGAGAGAGAGAGAGCGAGAGAGAGAGAATGAGAGAGGTGTATGTGAGTTAAACGTGTGTGTGTGTTCACAGGCAAACTATGATCATTTTTTTATTCCTCAGAGATGTGTATACTAAGGTAATTTATGAAAGTTGTATTTTGTTTACAGAGTTAAACTCAAAATTTTGTCAAGGCCCCATGAGTTGTAGTGAAAACCCTGTAAAGATTTTAGACAAGTTTAATTGAACTTTCGTCTCTCGTTATTAATGAAAACATGAATCTGACACTTAAAAATTGATTTTTCTAGATTGTAAATGATTGTAATGTCGGTAGGTCCTTCTCGTCCATTTCTGTTCCTCTATCATGCTTCTCTGTTTTGTTTTGGTTGGTGTGAATGTCTAGAATCAATGAATAGTGACTGTTACACTAAACCACCCTGGTGGTGTTTATGGAAAACCACTAGATCATTTTAAGCTGTGCATTTAGACAATACGGTGCACAAAGAATGAGAGCATGTATGTGTGAAGTTAATTTATAGAATTATCTATGAATATTCAATAGTTCCTTATATTATTTGTGTACCAATATACATTTGAACTGCACTCAGAAATTGAATATTTAAATGAAAGATTCTGCAAGGGAAGTTCAGTAGTGTCAATTAAGTCTGAAAGTAGAGTTAAAACACAGGCCTATGTGTAAATTATAATAAAAAGCAATGGCACTGCCTGCACAGTTCCACAAATGTAACACACTTAACAAAAAAAGTAATGGTCATTTCAGACATACTGTATGGTGGTCAAGATTTTCAAACAACTTTACGAAACGAACAATCTGGAGGACGGAACAATGGTCACACAGGCGAAGAGTGTCCTGGAAATCAGAGAACAAGTTCATTCGAGTCATAAGTCTCTGAAATGGGTTGATTACCTGAGCCTGAAGTGCAGCCGCTGGAATTACAGATGTTTCAACATCAGCAGCTCAGAGGAGATTGTGTGAAGCTAGATGAATTGGAAGACTTGTTTACAGTTCACCGTAGTGTAGAAACAGGGACAAAGAACACAAAACAGGATATTTGGGTAGTAGTTTTTGTTGTAAGCTAAAGTAACCAAAACACACAGCACAATCAGTGCAGTCTGATTCATAGATAAATGACTGTTTTTAGTGAATCAACCATATACAGCTTTCAGCTGTGAGACCTAATCAGTGAAATTACTGGTTGTTAATATGACAACATGTAGTTACTACCAGTAACTTACAGAAAAAGCACATTGTGAGTAGTGTTTCACAAAAGAAAAGAAAACAATGAAATATGCTACCATATTTTTTGTTTAGTTAGTATTGTTGTTTAATAGATTCAAGGACATTTACGTAATGCATTTATGAAAATAAAAATAATTTGAAAGTCACTGTAAAAAAACATGTTTTGCAAGAATTCATTATTTATGTCATCATTTGAAAATGAAAATTTCCATTTTTTTCCTTACAAGTGCTGCTTATAATGAAACTGTTTAGAAATCAGAATAGTTACATTTATTTATTATCTTATGCCTGATTAGTAGACAGACACATAGATAGATAGATAGAAAGATAGATAGATAGATAGATAGATAGATAGATAGATAGATAGACAGACCTTATATTATCTTGCGTACTACTTGTGATGGATAGTATATGTAAATGCTATCGATGCGATGCACATTATCTCCAGTTTGAAGTTAAAACTGTAAACGTCAGACTTTGTGGTGTTGTCTCTTCAGGCCAGCTGTGCATGACTGTTTCATCAGCTGTATCAGATCGGCTTGTGTTTCTCTGTGGCAGATCTAGAACCGTGATCCCCGCGGCAGTGACTAGCAGCAACAGCCCCCTGACTTTCTGCAATGCTCTGTCCTATTACGGCCCTAGTATGGCGGATTACTGCCAGGAAACCAGGATAATGGTCGTCACGGCAGCGGAAATCCGCTTTCCTTAAGAATGGCACTGAGAGGCGTGAAGGCCAAATCCTCCATTTAAAACCACGAGAGACAGGCCCCTATTATATCAACTTACCGCTCTGTATCAAACACTGTCTCATTCTTTCACTCTTTTTGGAGTTTTCTGTCTGTTCTTGTTTCTTTCACACTTTCCATGTTCACTTTGTTTCTTCAGGATACTGCTTCTCTTTGAACTGGCTGGGTGGTTTTGGAGAATAACCCAACACTTATTGACCATTTTTGACTGATCATTATAGCTAGAAACACACACACACACACACACACACACACACACCAACTGTGAATATTAGGACTAACATGCATCTATTATATAATCGTAGTAATAATTTTTTTAGGTTACAGGTGTTGCAGCAGCTGCTATTGTTTATGTTGTGAAAGTAATAAGCCTCTCTTTACTGTCATCCTCAGGAATGTGCTAACACTTGAACCTGAGAGCAGATGAAGTAGGAAATGAACGCAACCGAACATGATGGAGAGAGACGGAGATGGATGGATGGATGGTACAAGAGGTAAGTAGTGCAGAAATGACTAATGACGTGCCAGTCCTTAGTTGATGAGATAAACGGAGTTAGACGGAGTTAGCGTGGTAAATCGGTGACAGCGAATCTAATGTGTTCTGTCTAAATACAAGGAAAGAGTGAAAAGTCAACAGACGTCTTGGAAAAAAGCGATAACAGACTTGTGGCAAGGGCTGTTAACATGAGAGAAAATGGGGTAAACGGTGTCAGCTTAATTGGCTTAATTAAGCCAATTGGCTTAACTAAAAAAAAGAACATAAATAATAGGAAACTCTTTATATATTTTATAGTCTTATTTTCCTGCACATTCAGCAAGAAGGTCCCCGGTTCGAGCCCTGGCAAGGACAGGAGGCTTTTCTGTGTGGAGTTTGCATGTTCTCCCTGTGTCTGGAGGTTTACGCCGGGTTATTCCGGTTCCTCCCCCAGCCCAAAGACATGCAGGTAGGTTAATTGACCATTCAAAGTTTTCCCTGACGTGTGTGTAAAGACAAGTCTTGTGTATGGATTAACTGGTTCTCACATGATTAAAGCCATAGATGCTGGATTGGCATTAAGAAAGAAATGAACAAACAAACAAACAATTTTCCTGTACATTATTTTTATAGACCAGCCAGTAAAATATTAACATTCATAAATGCTTTATATGTAGCGCAATAATTTTCATACACCCTTTCCGCATTTTGAATGCAAAGCACACTAACAAGTGTATATAAGCTGGTTTGGTGGTATTCGTAGCTAGTGTAAGATGGATTTTTAAAAAAAGTGGCTTTGGATGGGCCCCCAGCCTAGGCCAAACGGTCTTTATGTGGTCTAGTGGTGTAGACCACTTGTGACTGAAGTCTCCTTCCCTCCTTCAGGGAACGAGGGTAACATACGTAACCGAGACGTTCACTTTCAGTCGGTCACTCTCGACATCAAGTCGGAGGACCGACGAATTGGGATCCCTACTAAAGCGCCATGGTGCTGCCCCTTCCAGTGCCCTGTGTGAGCCGCCTGCGCCCCTATCTGGCCGGGGCTCGGGACAAGTAGTTCCACACACCATTTTTCAAAGCACTACCTTACAAAGTGAGACTGGATAACACTGGGAAAAGTACCCGTTCTACTTGGAACAGGGATGCTATGTGCGGGAAAGCACCACAATCCAGTGGGCCATCCTCTGCTTTGAGAAGGCATTCCCTTCTGCCGGCCTCCGTTCAGACAAAGAGCTGGTCTGAGGTCCTGAGCTTTGTGTCCTGTCTACGTAGCACCTTAAGGCTCGGATGGGTCAGAGCAAAACTAGGGCTGGGTCTGCTTTCTCTGAGGGCAGCGCTTGGAGGTTCACCATCTGATCCTTGAAGGGAGTAGCGGGAACCTTGGGCCCGTAGCCGGGCCGGGGCCTCAGGGTTAACTGGGAATCAGCCGGCCCGAACTCTAAGCACAAATCGTTGACCGAAAATGCGTGCAGGTACCCTACCCTCTTGATGGAGGCCAGTGCAAGCAGGAGCAGAGTTTTAAATGAAAGAAACTTTAGCTCAACTGAATGCAAAGGCTCGAATGGGCCCTGCTGTAGTGATTTTAGCACTAAAGACAGGTCCCAAAAGGGTATAGAGGGGGGCCGGGAAGGATTCAAACTCCTGGCCCCTCTAAGGAACCTGATAACGAGGTCATGCTTACCTACCGACTTCACATTCACCGGGTCATGGTACGCAGCAATAACAGCAACCTGGACTTTGAGGGTGGAGGGAGACAGCCCTCGCTCAAAGCCATCCTGCAGGAAAGAAAGCACAACTCCAATCGGGCATCTACGGGGTTCTTCCCGCTGAGGAAGAACACCACTGGCCGAAACGAGTGTTCCACTTCAAGGGTATAAATCGTCCCGTCTCGGAGCAGTAGATTCCTCCTTAGAGGAATTTGCCAAGGAGGGGCTGTCGTGAGGAGCACTAGCTCGGGGAACCAGGTCAGAGTGGGCCAATAAGGCGCAACGAGCAGAACCTGCTCCTCGTCCTCCCTGACCTAGCACAGTGTCTGTGCAAGAAGGCTCACTGGGGGAAACGCATACTTGCGAAGGCCCTGCGGCCAGCTGTGTGCCAGTGCGTCCGTGCCGAGTGTTCCCTCGGTCAGGGAGTAGAACAACTGGCATTGAGAGGTTTCTGGAGAGGCAAACAGGTCTACCTGAGCGGCTCTGAAACGTCTTCAAATCAGCTGGACCGTCTGGGGATGAGTCGCCATTCTCCCGGGAGCGCAGCTCGAGACAGCTCGTCGGCTGCACGGTTGTGCAGGCAGTATGTGAACACATGAAGTAAGTGACCTCAGAACTTCCGACTCCCCCCCCCCCCCCCCCCAAGGAGGGACCCATAGGAGGTGGCGGGCGAGTTGCAACATGCGACGGGAGCGCAGACCACCTTGTCGGTTGATGTACGCAACGGTTGCTGTGTTGTCCGTTCGGACCAGCACATGCTTCCCTCGTATATGCGCCTTCTGAGACTGTTCACGGCAAGGCGTACTGCTAACAACTCTAGGCAATTGATGTGCCAATGCAGCTGCGGGCCCGTCCAAACCCCTGAGACTGCATGCCTGTTGTATGTGGCACCCCACCCGGTGGTGGAGGCATTCGTGTAGACCACAGCATGCCTGGAGACCTGTTCTAAGGGCACTCTTGCCTGGAGGAACGTAAGGTCTGATCACGGGGTGAAGGTTTTGGCGGCAGGCCGGTGTAACTTGGAGCCGGTGAGTGCCACGCTTCCACGCCCACCTCGGGACTCAGCCATAAAGCCAGTGCTGGAGTGGTCTCATATGTAACAGGCCAAGCAGTGTAAGTGCCAATGCGGCCGCCATATGCCCCAGGAGGCTCTGAAAAAGTGTCAGTGGCACCGCTGTCCTGCCCTTGAACGTATTCAAGCAGGCTAACACCGACCGCGCACGTTCCTCTGTGAGACGCGCTGCCTGTTCAACCGAATTCAACTCCATACCGAGAAAAGAGATCCACAGCGTCTAGGAGAATTTGCTCTTTTTCCCAGTTGACCCGAAGCCCCAAAAGGCTGAAGTGCCCCAGAGCACCAGGTCCCTGTGATCGCAAGCCTCTTCTCGTGACCAGGCCATGATGAGCCAGTCGTCGAGATAGTTGAGAATGCGAACACCCTGCTCTCTGAGGGGAACAAGAGCTGCCTCTGCGACTTTCGTAAAGACACGGGGGGGGGCAGGAACAGCCCGAAGGGCCAGGGACCTTGTATGATATGCCGTCCTTCCCCCCCCCCCCCCCGAACGAACCGCAGAAATGGTCTGTGGCGTGGAAGGATCGACACATGAAAGTACGCGTCCTTCATGTCGATCGCTGCAAACCAATCTCGGGGATGAGATGCGTTTCTGCGTCAACATCTTGTACGGTAGCCAATGAAGGGCCCGGTTCAAAACTCGCAGAACCAAGATTGGCCGTAACCCACCGCCTTTCTTGGGTACAATGAAGTAAGGGCGGTTTCAAACTACGGACTCATATCGGCTGGAGGGACCGGCTCTATCGCATCCTTCGCCAGTAGGACTGCGATCTCTGCCCGTAGAACAGGGGCATCAGCCGCCTTCACTGTAGTGAAGCAGATACCGCTGAACTTTGGCGGGCGCCGGGCGACTTACTGAATCGCATAGCTGAGGCTGATGGTTCGCAGAAGCCAGCGAGATGGGCTGGGTAGCACTAGCCAGGCACCCAGATACCTTGCAAGCGGGACCAGTGGAACCACAGCCGTACCCGCAGTGGGACTGCGAGGTGGAACACAGGGACCCAACTCGGGCGGCTTGTGAGCGGGCCGGAGAGGGGTGTGAATGTGTGGTGTGCAAGGCGCTCACCTGGTTCCACAGGTTGGCAGAGGGTGCGTGATTAGGGCCTTTGTTGACACTCTCGAACCACCCGCTGCTGCCCGCTGGCGAAGGAGGAGGATGAGTGAGGTCCAGCGTTAGTCCGACCGCAACTCTCCGTGCCCTCCTGAGACCCAGAGATAAAGGAAACTGCTCTTTTGTCGAGAATTTGGCGGGAAAAAATTAAACAAAAGATTCTCCACACGGCCCTCCTCCAGGGGAAGGAGCGGTGCGGTCACCATCTCCTGAAGAGCAGGATCCCTCCCATATCTGGGTCACCTGTCTCAGGGCCGCTTGCTTCTCTGCTTGCCGGCAGGTTTGCTGGGGTCCTGGACAGGCGGGGCGGCCCGCCCACACTCGGCTCCACGACGCCGCTTTGCTGAAGGCTGCTGCAGATGCGGCGCGGGAGCACTGGTGGAGGCAGCAGCTGCCCACCGGGGCAGGATGTGTCGGATCACCTCTGTCTGCTTCTGGGCAGCCGAGAACTGCTGGGCAAAGCTCTCGACTGCGTCGCCGAAGAGGCTGGTCTGGGACACAAGGACCTTGAGAAACCTAACTTGTCAGCTTCCCTCATGTCGACCAGACACAGCCAGAGGTGGCGCTCCTGGACCACAAGTGTGGAAATCGCACGACCCAGAGAACTCGCGGTGTCCTTCGTCGCTCGGAGTGCGAGGTCAGTGGCGATTCGGAGCTCTTTAGAACTTCCAGATCTTGACCACCCTCGTGCAGGTCCTTCAGTTCCTTAGCCTGGTGCACCTGCAGTAACTCCATAGCGTGTAAGGTGGAATCAGCTTCCCCGCAAGCCGTATAGGAACTGCCGGATAGACCAGATGAATGCCTGCAGGCCCGGTAAGGAAGTACCGGGTCTCCCCGCCAGGAGGAGGCGGACTTAGGACACAATTGCATCGCTACCACGCGCTCCACCGGGGGGATCGCCGAATACCCCTTCGCTGCAGCGCCATCGAGGGTGGTGACACACAAGGTACGACCGCACACAGAAACGCACAGTGAAACGGCATCCTTATAAGGACGATCCGTCGTCTTTACAAAGACGCACTCATGTGAGCTCTTTTAGAGAAAATTGACTCTTTCAGGGAAAAGATCTTTTACGTGCTGAGACGCACAGGGGAAACGGACGTTTGCAGCACGACAGGGGGGTAGTGCAGCCTGAAGTGCGCAACCCACTCGACACTGGAACGACCACCGCTGAAGAGCCGTCCGCCAACACAAAAAGCTCCCAAGAGTGCGCTAGACTCGAGAGTTCTCTAAATAAAATATAGAGCAGGAACGATGTTTGTCCCTCGGCACCAAATTGCGGAAAGCTGGTATGATTGCACATGCGCCTTATTTTCCTCACGCTGTGAGAAGCGGCGATGGAGGATGCATAATGCATGCCAATGTGCATTGGCCCATTAGGTTACATTGAAGTAGCTTTGTCTATCGAAAGCGATATCCCAATTCGTCGGTCACCGACGTGACTTGGAGTGACCGAAAGGGAATGAGAATTTACCACAATGGCCAAAGCTGTTCTGAATCACTTTTATGCTTTTCTGAGGTAAAAAAAAGTCTTGTGTGGGGTCCCTGGAATATTTCCTTATAGGGGAGCCTTGGGGGAAAAAATGGTTGAGAACAACATTATCTTCAGGAAATACACTGTATTTTAATGTCATGTTTTAATCCTTTCCCCAACTAAACTAAGAGACTAAAGCCCCGTTCACACCAAGAATGATAACTATAAAGATAACGATAAAGATATAGTTCAAAAAATCGTTCTCAATATTAAAGAATAGCAGAGTCCACACCACAGTGTAACGATAAAGGCACAGAAGAAAACGCCATTGTTGGAATCACTTTCAAAACGATTTTTTCCAGCTGATGAAAGATAAAAACATTGACACCCAATCAGAATCAATCTTGTTATAACGAGCGTGAGAATTTAAAACGACAGACGAGCATGTGCTGAGAATAAACAGACGTTATCTTTCGTTGGTGTGGACGCTAATATCATTATCTTTATAACTGTCTTTATAGTTATCCTTCTTGGTGTGAACGGGCCTTTAGAGAGTTAGAGAACCTTTAAAGAACTATACAGGGGCTTAACGGGTTCTTTGTATGGCAGTGATGCACCTCAACCATCTCAAAGAACCACTGAAGAACCAATTTCTGTGTGTGTGTGTGTGTGTGTGTGTGTGTGTGTTTGTTGTGTGGTATGATCAGAAGCGGAAAGACTAATCCGTTGCTGGTTTCTTTACGACTTTTCTATGGGGTTTTTTAAATTTATGAGTAAAATAAAGCCTGTGGTAAACATAACTTGACAATATTGTGACGTTTTGTTATTCAGCATAAACTGCACACACCCATACTGAAAACACAAATTTTAAAGCATTTATGTTTATTTTTGAAAATGTATGTTTCTAGTAAATAACTAGATAAGACAGTTTGGGGAGTGAGTGAGTGCAGTTTATGTTTTAGAACAAAATGCCCACCAATTTATACAATATACGTATGTTTAGACCTGGGCAAGTCTGCTTTGACATAAAAGTCACTGTTCCAATGATAGCATTTAGCACTTTTTCTCATATGCATCTTTCAATTGCAGGCAGCTGTATATGATGGGCTTATTTGAAATATATGGTCACATGACAAAATGATTAATAGTTTGCTAGATTAATACCCCAGCCTCGCCTATGCTGAGAAGACCCAGATAAGGAAATGGTTAACAGATGCTGATTGAGAAGAGGACACTTAAGATGCTAAAAAGAAGCAGAGATACTTCAGATATACTGAGACGCTTCACACACTAAGAGAAGAGACACTTAACACACTTTCACGCACACCACAAGAGATGACTACTCAAAAAAAGATTCTGTTAAACTAGATTAAGCATTTCCAGGAGTCCCCATGAAGCTTTTTGAAATCAAAGCCTAATACAGAATCATCGAATGCTGTCTGCGGGTCATTATTTTTGAGAGTATGCATAGTGGAACATAGTGAGGATTTTTGAAGAACTATAACAGAGATCCACCGACCTGCTCATTCATATTTTACAGTTTGACCTTTTGACTTAGCAATTTTGGAGCTGCTTACCCATGATTCCCAGAGCTCAGGGTCATACCAACCATTTTTATTTGCTGAGTGTTATGAGTGCTGAATGAAGGATAAAAAGACCCTTTGTTGCCCAGCATGATGCCTCCACCTGACAGAGTAGGACAGAAACGGTGGGAGAGAGGAATGGAGATAGAGATCTCTTTAGACGCCTTTGGCAAGCATGGAAAGACACTCCTCAAGCTAGTGACATTTAGGGAAAATCAGATCTGAAGAATTTCTTATCTACTTCCGCCACTTCTGCACTCCCTTTCTTTATCCCTTCAACTAGTTTCTTTCCCTCACCTGCTTTATATCTGCCTGCTGCATTACCATACACACACACACAGTAGCATTGATTGCATGTGTCCGAGCTTGCACTGGAGAAAGAAGGGTCCTCATGGATTAGTTTGTGCAATTGATCTCAAGGGAGACAAAAGGCAAGACATTTCTCCTGCTCTTTCTCTGTTGCTTTTACTCTTTCCCTGAATCGGCATCTTTGGGATTAGTGGAAAGAATGAAGAGATGTGGAGTGGAAGAGAGGGAGAGTGGGATAGAAGACTCGCTCTTTTCCCCAAAGTACTGGTGTATGGCACCTCAACTGAGGAATCAGTGAAACAAAAGCTCTTTCATCCCAAGAGGAAAGCTGTGTGTGTGCATCTGTGTGCCTGTGTGTGTGTGTGTGTGTGTGTGTGTGTGTGTGTGTGTGTGTGTGTGAAAGCTGTCTGCTCTTCTTGGCCCTGGACTTAAGATGTTACCCTAAATGTGCTGGCTTGTGGATTTGAGCAATCTCACCTCCCGAACCATCAACACTGAGGAAAAGTTACTTTTTGTAACTTCTCTTATTTTCGTATATTCCTCCACTCTGCCAGTTAGAGGCATTTGAGGGTGTGAACCAGCAGTGAAGCTTCCTGAGCTACAAACGGTTCACAATAAAACATAGGTAAAACTTTTTAAAGAGTAGTTAGTTAGTTACAATACAACAAGCTAACAAAAGTCCGTCTGTTTGTCAATTCATCCGTCCGTTCATCCATCAGTCTGTCTGTCCATCCGTCCGTCTGTCAATTCGTCAATCGAGGGTGGTGAGGGAGGAGGAGCCCGCCGGCCGGTTTCTGGCAGTAAAAGGTGCCGTCCACGACCTGGTGAGCTCGTCATGCACTTCCGGGAAGAAAGGCACCGGGGCGCTGAGAACCAGCGCGAGCCACCCCGAGAAACCAATCATCCAGCCTTGAGGGCTCGGGACACGGTGGAGGTTTCCACTCGAGCCCGACCCTTTCGGCGGCCCGGGAAAGCATAGCAGACATTCTCGGATACGATTCAGGCTTTGCCAGGCGGCTGACATCCATCCATCTGTCTGTTGTTGTCGGTCAGTCCGTCTGTCAATTCGTCCATCCGTTCATTTGTCTGTCTGTCTATCCGTTCGTCCGTCCATCTGTCAATTCGTCCATCCATCCATCCATCGCACCCGTCTGTCTCTGTCAATTCGTCCATCCATCCATCCGTCTGTCTGTCCATCCATCCGCCCGTCCGTCCGTCCGTCTGTCTTTCTGTCTCTTTATCCGTCAGTCATCTATGATCTATCTATCTATCTATCTATCTATCTCTCCTAAATATTTAGCTATACTATATATCTATCTATCTGATGTATCTATATATATTCTATCATCTATCTATCATACTATCTATATGTCTATCTGGTTGTCTGTCTCTTATCTTCAGGCATTCTATCTATCTATCTATCTATCTAGTCATCATCTTATCTTCTATCTGTCCGTCTATATATCTATCTATCTATCTATCTTCTATCATCTATCTATCTATCTATCTGACTATTTTTATCTATCTATCTATCTGTCTATCTATCTATCTATCTATCTATCTATCTATATCTCTATCTATCTATCTATCCGTATGTCTGTCTGTCTGTCTGTCTGTATCATCTATCTATCTATCTATCTATCTATCTATATATTACTATCATCTATCTATCTATCTATTGTCTATCGGCCCTTTATCTGGTAGCTATCTATCTATCTATCTATCTATATATCTATACTGATCTATCTATCTATCTTCTATCATCTATCTATCTATCTATCTGTCTATCTGTCCCTTTATCTGTCAGTCATCTATCTATCTATCACTATTATCTATCTATCTATCTATCTATCTATCTATCTATCTATCTATCTATCTATCTATCTATCTATCTATCTGTCTATCTGTCCCTTTATCTGTCAGTCATCTATCTATCTATCTATCTACCATCCACCATCCATCCATCCATCCATCATCCATCATCTATCTATCTATCTATCTATCTATCTATCTGACCTTTTGGCAGTCATTATTATCTATCTATCTATCTGATCTATCATCTATTATCTATTATCTATCTTACTATCTATCTATCCTATCAATTATCTTATATCTATCTATCTATCTATATCTATCTATCTATCTATCTATCTATCTATCATCTTTCTTTCTATCTATCATCTATCTATCTATCTATCTCTCTTTCTGTCTGTCTGTCTGTCTATCGTTCTATATATCTATCTATCTATCATCTATCTATAATCTATCTATCTATCAATCTATAATCTATCTATCTATCTATCTATATATCTATATATCTATCTATCTATCTATCTGTTATCTATCTGTCTGTCTGTCTGTCATCTATCTATCTATCTATCATCTATCTATCTATTATCTATCTATCTATCTATGATCTCTCTATATATTCAATCTATCTTATCTATCGATCTATCATCTATTATATATTCGATTATCTAATCATCTATCTGTCTAATCTGTCCCTATCGGTCTATAAATCGTATCTACTATCTATCTATCTGATTATCTATCTATCTATCTATCTATCGATCTTATCTGTCTACTATCCTCTATCTAGAGGTATATCTTGTTCCCTTTATCTATCTATCATCTATCTATCTATTATCTATCTATCTAGCTATCTAATCATTATCTATCTATCATTATCTATCTATCTATCTATCTAACATCTATCTATCTATCATCTATCTATTATCTATCTATCTGTCCCTGTATCTGCAGTCATCTCATCTATCTATTATCATATCTATCTATCTATATATCTACGATCTATCTATCTATCTATCTATCTATCTTCTATCTATCTATCTATCTAATTATCTATCTATCATCTATCTGTCTGTCTATCATCTATCTATCTATCTATATATCTATCTATCTATCTATATATCTAGCTAATATCTCTCTATCTATCTATCTATTCTACGATCTGCTCCTTTATCTGTCAGTATATCTATATATATATATATCATCTATCGATCTATTATCTATCTATCTATCTATCGATCTACCTATCTATCTATCTATCTATATCTATCTATCTATATATCTATCTATCGTCTATCTATCTATCTATATATCATCTATCAATCTATCGTTCTATCTATCTATCTATCTTTCTATCTATCTATCTATCTATCTATTATCTATATCTATCTATCTATCTATCTATATCTGCCTATCTATCTATCTATCTATCAGTCCATCTATCTATCTATCTATCTATAATATATCTATCTATCTATCTATGTATATATCATCATCTATTCTATTGTCTATTGTCTATCTGTCTATCTGTCTTTATCTGTCAGTCATCTATCTAGTATCTTCTTATATCTATCTATTATGATCTTCTATATATAATTTTCTATCTATCTATCTATCTATCTATATATCTACTATATATCGGTCCCTGTATCTGCAGAATCTATCTATCTATCTATCTATCTATCTATCTATCTATCTATCTATCTATCTATTATCTATCTATCTATCTATCTATCTATCTTCTATCTATCTATCTATCTAGACCCACTCAATTTATCCCTGTATTGATCTAGTTACATGAGTTCCTATGAGAGTGAGTCCTTTAAGCATAATATAATTCCTCTTTCATAAGCATATGCTCTTCATAGTTACATAAATGACAACCTAAGTACATTGACCAGTTTGTCTTAACTAGTGGTCAGATTGGACTAAATTTGCTGCTATAAATTTTTTTATTTTTTTTATTTTTCTGCTTGAAATGGCAGCAAAGCTGAAGTGAGGGATTATGGGTAATTGTCAAGATGTTGAGGTGGCTCTCTCTTGACAGAGCAAATGAAGAAAAGAAAGAGAGCAGGGAGCTGGTTGAGGGGAGGGGGCCAAAACAGGAAGGAGACTGCAAATGAGGCTTGTTTCAATAACAGGATCGATGGGGTGCAGGAAAAGATGTTGTGCACGTCAATGATAAGCATCCCAGGCAACAACACTGGAAGTGTGGGGGGAGAGGGAAGAAGGGCGGGGGGGGGGGGGGGGGGGGGAAACAAAAAAAAAATTATTAAGCAAAGTGAGAGTTGGAGAGCAGAGATGTTAGGGAGTAGAAAATGGAAATTGAAGAGAGACAAACATTGGGGAATGCTTGACTGCGACTATGTTTGAGTGCGCCAGAGACAGAGAGAGAAGAGAGGCGTGAGGTTCAACAATCAATGAATGCAGTCAAAAAGATGCAGTGCTCTGTCAGTATCACAACTCTCGTTCTCAGTATTATTTCATTAACTTGTCAGAAGTGCAATAATGTGGGTGGAGTTTCCGTCAGTTTCTGTTTTCTCTGGAGAAGTTAGTTGTTAGTTTTAAAGTAATAGTTCTTCTAAATATGAAAGTCTGTCATTATTTACTCGTGTCATTATTCTGTGGAACACAAAATGAGATGTTTAATGTGTCCAAGCTGTGCTTTCAATACAAGAAAGAGCTTGGTGATTTATACTATTATGCCCACAAACCACGGAAGTAAATCTATCGTTTGGCTTTAGAAGGAATATATTTATATGTGGTAAAAAGCATAAATTTAAGTTGTTATTCGCTGAAAGAAGGTCACTATATGAATCTGTTATGCTGTTGCATTTTTGTCATAACTACACTGTATTACTGTAAGAGGTATTGATGGCCATTCAACCGGTCACAGCGACCCCAAAACCTTTTTTTTTTTTTGTGCAACCCACCAAGACCTTGATTTAGGACACGTTTAGTCTCATTAAAGTAATGCACCTGGCATGATGATTCTCATTAATAGCCTTTTTATTGCATTAGAGTAAAACATATTGTTTTGCAATTACTTTAAAATTAAAAACAAATTTTACTTAACTAAAGGCAGCACAACAAAAGACACTAGGATTTATAAAATTTATATTTTTATTTATTGTTGTTATGTTAGATATTAAACCTCTATGTAACCAGTATTACCTTTGGTATTAGGTTTTATTTAACCTCATTATTTATCTATATATATATATATAGATTAATTATATATATTATCTGTAGTATTATGTATATTATTCATTTTCATTTTAGTTTATTTTATGTTTGCAATTTTGTTAGTGCTTTTGCTCATTTTGTATTAGTAATGTTTTCAATTTCTTTTAGTACTATCACCTTAAATTCACTTTAGTTGCCTTAAAGGGGTCATATGATGCGATTTCAAATTTTTTTTTTTCCTTTCCTTTCCTCTTTGGAGTGTTACAGCTCTTGGTCCATAAAGAAGATCTTAAAGTTGCAAAGACTAAACCTCAAATCCAGGTAGATATTCTTTTATAAAAGTTCAAGAGTCAGCCACACCTACCTTAAAACGGCCCTGTCTAACATGGCCCCCCACATATCGAACATTCACTACGTGTAAGATTTGCAGAACATCCCCGCCCACATGTTCCGAAAGAAAGAAGGCGTAACTTTATATTTCTCTCGCTGTAGTATTGTGGAGACGCTGCAGCCCTGGTCCTGAAGACCGCGGTGGGCGGTCCGGGGGGGAAAGCAACTACTTTGGGTTGGTCTTCCAAAAAGAGGACGAGAATCCGCGGCGGCAGGCCTAGAAGGCGATCTGTGCTGGTCGCTGAGGGAATCCATCAACTTTCACCGTGGACAAAGCGAAGTCCAGCCCAGGGTCGTCACATGTGCTTGCCGCTCCTTCGTCGAATCTGCCGGCTGCGCCGTTCTCAAGCCTGCCGCCTCTGCTCACTCTAGCCCGGCATCAGCTCATTCTATCCCGGCCTCAGCGCACGCTAATCCGGGGCTGCCCCTCACTCTAGGCCGCTGTGTTTTTTGTTGTGAAAACGAAACTACTTCTACTCTATACTTTGTTTGGTCTTCCAAAAGAAGACACAACTGGAAATCAGTGGTTAAGTTTTATTTACAACATTGTTCCAGAACAGTTTTACCCAAATATCCAGATGTGTGCAGCACATTTATGGAGGACCGTTTCCTGATCCTGAAGTAGACTACAATGCCGGCGTCTGACTCGCGTAAGTACTTTATTTAAAGTATTTGCCACTGATGATTCAAACGGCGAGTTTTGGGCAGTGTAGAGTAGCACGTGTTTTTGTCATTTCTCCGATCACAATGCAGACAGAGTTTTATGTTTACCGCGGCCGCGATGCACGGCAGCGCAAAGCGGAAAAGACAGTATATTCCATTATCAAACATAACTTATGTCCCCACTGTATGCAACAAAATGCCCTCGTTTATAATGGTTTTTATGTTTTGGTCTCGTCGCTTGCTGCGGACACGGCATCAACAGTCATGGTGAGGGGCGAACATTTTCCGTCTCACTCGTGGGTATTCAGCCATCACAAAACGCATTGGTATTCGGCCAATCACAACGCACTTCGCTTTTTCAGACCGAGGAGCTTTGTAAAAAACGACGCGTTTCAAAAAGGCAGGGCATATAGGAGAAACAATAATCTACAGTATGTCGAAAACAATGTGTTTTTGAACCTTAAACCACAAAAACACATTTCATTACACCAAACACAAAATAATGTTATTTTTAGCAAAATCATATGACCCATTTAATTTTACTTGAAGTAGTTAAGTATTTTTCATAAAAATTTAACAATTGATAATTAATTTAATTCAGCTTTATTAATTACAGAAAATGTTTGTAAATACTTTTATTTAACAACACACTGTTTTACAGTAAGATTTATGCTAGTAAAATGAACTTAATTCCTGGAACCAGTGAATTTGTAAGCATTTTTTTTTTCCTATTTGATGCAGTCGATTGCAATATGACTTGCTATATGCTTGTGTCTTAAAAGTCCAGACTGCTGTACCGAAGTCCAAGATTTTCATACTATAACTTTCTTTTCATCTCTTCTTTAAAAAACCTGAGCTATTTCCTTGTAATATTCATTCATCTATTTTTTCTAGCCTTGAAATCGGGGTCTTGTGACTGACTGGATAGACCCCCCCCCCCCCCCCCCACGGGCATGCCTCTCCAGCCTAGACAAACAAATAGTGATCACTCAGCAGGAGTCAGAGGTCAAGCCAGGCCATCGGCAGCATTATTTTTCAGCTCTAAACATTGAGGTGTTGATGGCTGCTCCTGTTTCACCCCTCAGGTCGCGACAGCATTATCTTTTAATGCCAGATCACTCCTTACCTCTCTGCCTGTCGTACAGTCCACACTCCCAAATGCCACCGGCATTACCATCAAACGATTCCTGTCACCTCTCCCAATACGGGGGGATTTGCAACAAGCCCGGGCTTATGAATCAAACAAACAATGAGAGCGAGCGGGCCGGCGTGCCTGTGTAAATGAGCGGAGGTGTGAGGATGCAGAGCAGGGAGACAGGTAGCTGGTGATAGCTGTCACACTGGATGTTTTCGCCCTGACAGGTGGCTGATTAGCAGGCGATGAAAGAGAGGAAGCGAATGAAATGAGGACGAGTGAAAGAGAGCGAGAGCGAGAGGCAGAATGTGCGGTTCTGTACCGTTTGCTCACCAGCCACGCATCCGTCTCTTAAAAAATCACACACACACACACACGGGCACAGTCTGAGGGGTAAGCTGGCTTTATCCGTGAGACCTGTCTCTTAGTATAGAAAATGACTGCATGCAGGATGTTGCCTCTGTCTCTCTCGCTCTCTCATACTCTCTGTCCATCACGCTAAGTTTATTTAAAGAAGTCAAACAAACTCAGTGTTTAAGTCTGACTGACCTCTCTCCATCCTATAAGTGAGAGCAGTTGTTTATTTGTTAGTCCTCAGATGGGCTGTGCAGTAAAACTGTTGTGTTGACACCCTGTCACGCAGGAAGGATGTCCAGCATTTGTCTGGTGTGTTCAGCTGACATTGTGTGTCAGGGAGGCTTTGATTAGGCTAGAAATGTCACCCAGAGATTTCACGGATAGATTTCTCCAGCAGAGTGCAAAAAAAAGTTAAACTTCTTGTTGCATGTTTAGGGGGAAAATCAGCGTCCAGATATATCTGAAACCATTAGTGAAAATGCATCTATTTTGCATTTGTCAAATGTGATTTATAGCATAATAGTTTAAGTGACGTTAACATTCTGAAATCAACAATTTGACCCATATAAAATTAGCGACCGTAATAAGAAATCAATACCTTTATTCAGCCAAGATGCATTAAATTGACGAAAAGTGACCGTATAAACACTTACAAGTAATATAGAAGGATTTCCAATCCAAATACATGCTGTTCTTTTGAACTTTCTATTCCCACGAGTCCTGAAAAATATACCATGGTTTCAACAAAAATATTAAGCAGCACAGCTCTTTTCAACATTGATAAAACAAATGTTTCTTGAGCATCAAATCAACATATTAGATTAATTTCCGAAGGATAATGTGACACTTAAGACCGGAGTAAATCACAGAACTAAATGACATTTTAAAATAGAATGTTAAAATAGAAAGCATAGTGATGATTTAGCCCATTTTTACTGTGTTTTGATCCCTTATTGCAGCTTTGGTGAGCATTAGAGACTTCTTTCAGAAACATTTTTAAAAATCCTATTTTTTATATATATTGTCTTGTATAAATCGCCTAATCTGTTTATTTCCAGGTTTAAATGGCAATCAGAAGGGACTATCAAGTGGGAAGGAGAAGAAGAAAGAGGTTCACATCGATGTGAAGGTGCTGTTAAGGTGGGTGGTTGACAGTCACAGTTGACAGTGTAAGGAGGGAGAAATAAAGGTAGAGTGAGGGAGAAAAATAGAAAGCTGTTGATTCTTAGTGAACTCAGCACTGATGTCACAATACTTTACTTTATCTCTGACTCCTCCAACTTCAAGTCCATTTGTATCTTGAAGTGTTTCATGAGCATTCCTCTCCTTTTTCTCTCTGCTCACTTTAGATGCCTAGTGCAGGCCCTGTTCATAATTCATCTTCTCCCTCCTTCCACTTGACCTGTTTGGGTACAATGAGTGGAGCAGGCATTTGTCTTACTTTCGCTCCCTGTGTCTGATAGCCAATGCTCACAGTCACTAATGGAGGATACAGATGCCACATAGTCAATAATGAAGAGAAATTGTATTGTATTTTGCCCAGACAATGAGTTACAGAAGTAACAATTACTCCACACACATTTTCTTCTATCATTTTTAAATAGTTAATTTAATCATTATTATTTACAGTTGTCGTCTTTTATGTGAACGTCCTTAACAGTAAATGTTTACATATTAAAAGAGAGATCAGGACTAATGTATGGAAACAATATCACACTTGCAGTTGTGCTGTTGTTGTGTAGCATATTGACCTCATGCTTACGGTCAAATCGCAGCCTTTCTGAGATTCAGTATAACAGCACTCTTGTTTTAGTGATTAAAATATCCACTTAATAATTATTTACAGACATAGAGTAAGAGAAGCTGCACACATTGTGCACATATGTAATCCTCCAAAATAACATCTCACAATAAAAATCACTATGGCTGGAGATAACAACGCCTCCTCCATTTGGACAAAGTGCTGACTCAAACCAGTATTTTCTAGTTGTTTAGACTTTCTCATTCTCAGCCCAGCAATTTGCAGACCACATGCAGTGGAGACACATTTTGTAGTACTGTATCTGTAACTTGTACTTTTTGTCTCAAGCTTAGATATATTCTAACACGCTGTATGTCTGCTACAGATTGAAATAGGTTAGAAATCTAAAAATTGTGTTTTAAGATTAATGTCAAGTACACAATTGTCCCAATAATGGTTGAAACAGCTGTTAAAATTACAAAATTAATTATTTTCAAAATAATTAGTGTGCCCAGCCTCATTTAATTTTAAGCATTTTAATTCAAAATGGTAAATGTATAGGAAACATTTTAATTCTAAACTCACTAAATGAAATATATATCTATATATATCTATATATATATATATATATAATTAATTAACAGATACAGTATCAGATGTTCAATGTAATATAAAAGGTTGTTATCTCAGTAGTTTGGTAGTAAAACAGTCCCTCCATATGCAAATCAAAACAACAACCAACTTGCAGTCTTACAGAATTACAGTCACATCGCATATACCAACAACATGTGCTATCTATTTCATTACTAACTGTAATCAGTAACAGTGTGTTTAATGTCTTGTTTTATTTGTAATTAATTAATGTTTTTGCCATCTGGTTGATTTAGATTTTTATTTTTATTTTTCTATCTCATGTTTTAGTTAAAAGGTTAGTTCACTCAAAAATGAAAATCCTGTCATCACTTAGTGTACTCATGGATCATGTTGTTCCAAACCTGTTTGATGTTATTTTATGTTTTTTCGTTTTCAGTTTGGGAAGAGAAAAACGTATGCCAACCTCCAAAAGAAAAGGGGAAAACAATTGAATGATCATAAATGTCATCACGATTGGTTCTAGACCCAATGTCTATTTAGAGTCAGTTGTATTTGTACTGGTCTGGATGTGGACACAGCCTTAACGCAAAATGTTATTAGGAATAAAAACTAAAATGTTGGTCTGTTCCTCACACCAAGTTGTCATAAAACATCCATAAGCTTAAAATATAGCATTCAAGTTGTATTTTGTGATATATGTGTTGTGCCTTTTTTTTTTTTTTTTACTTTCAGACATGTTTGGCTAGAGTTGCATAACGATTTTTTTTTATAATTTTTTTTTGTTACTATGGAAGTTTTTCCTCACAGTTGTCCTCTGTTTCTGCTGTAGTCATCATGTTTGTTTGTTTGTTTCTCTCTCTCTCTGTTTGCTCTCTTCTCCACATGTGCTCTCTTATGATGTTTGGTTGTAAGCTTAGCTCACCCCAGTGTCCCCCGTCCACACATACACACCGAGTGTTGCTGTCAGGGTGCAGGACTGGGCTGTCACCGCTAAAGGTAATGCCTCATTAGGCTCCATGAGGCCCAGGGTGAACCTGGCACTGCGGCCTGTCCTGTCTGCCTGCCCCTAATTGGATCATCTCTACATCCTCAGGCTGCCAGCAGCCGAAAGGAGCTGTGCGTGAGGGGCTGAGCTGGGGTAAAGGCTCTGGAATTCTCTGGAGAGGATGATGGGCTCTGGAGATGGGCTTTATGGCAGGCCATTGAAGGAAAAAGACATCCTTTACCCTTTAGAGTGAGACTGGATCAAACTGCAGGCGACCGGGAAGGCCTTGGAAAATGATCTCTCAGCATGTGTGCTGGATCTTTGTATGAATTTGCTGATGTATGTTGGATGTGTGTGTGCTTGTATTTGTTATCCACACGCTTTTGCCCTTTATGCTGCTGTGCAGAGGGCATGCAGGGATTGGGAAGATGGCTGCAATGCTTGGTGGATTTGGGGAACAAGGGGGGGAAAGTCTCGGAGAGGATCAGACTTTTCAACCGATTCCCAAAAAAAATATATTGTGTAGTTTGAGTTTGAATGCTGTTTCACTACAACATAAACGTTTATTTATATTTAAAAAAAATTTGTCTATATTCTCATATTCTTTTTCTCTCTAAAAGTATGTGGACATAATTTAAAGAGTCTGCTGTAAATGCTTGATTTCAATAGTTGTTTCCATACATGTATTTTTATGTATCTTATATTGATATACTGTATACAGACGTTTGGGATCAGTAAGATTTTTTAAAAATGTTTTAAAGGGCACCTATTATGCCCTTTTACAAGATGTAATATAAGGCTCATGTGTCCCCAGAATGTGTCTGTGAAGTTTCAGCTGAAAATACCCCAGATCATTTATTATATCATTTTGAAGATGTCTATTTTGAGTGGAAGCAGAAACATGCTGTTTTCATTCATGTCTCTTTAAATGCAAATGCAAATGCAAATGATGCCAAAAAAAACATCTGTTTGTTTTGATTATCATGTCTATTGTGCTGAAATCATGCGTTTTAAACCATATCATATTCAGTACCGTATTGGCCCGAATATAAGACGACCCTGATTATAAGACGACCCCCCTTTTTCCAGATCTACCTTTTGGAAAAAGGCTTTTTTAAAACCAAATCTTGTTTTTTCTCAGTAAAACACATTTTGTCTTCAATTATTTTCATATTGCATATTTTTGCTATTTTAATTTTAGTTTTGAAAGTATGTTAAAAACTGGTAAAATGTACCAACAAACACATTAAAAAAATATACACTTTTTGATATACCATTAAAATAAAAAAAACAGGTAACCCATCTGAATTAGGACATTTAGGCTATCCATCTAATAGTAGCCTACCAAAATCGTATTAACAGTAGAAGTTAAATCTTACTGTAGTCTTCAAATCTGGGTACTGTCTTACATTTTAAAATCACAAAGGGAGTTTGGTCCCATCAGGCTAACGTGACAGTCACGACTCATGCAGCTGTAAGCTTTTCTCGTTCTATTGTTTTTACTCACGATCTTTACAACACGCATTACATTAGTATTTCATGGCACACTCGTTTTATGCGTATTTGGCACCACTTTTTGTTGTGGGTGTATTATTGACATGTAAAAGTCTAGAGTCTAGACCCTGAATATAAGACGCCCGCATTTTTTCAGATGTATTTCGCATAAAAAATTATCGTCTTATATTCGTAAAACACAAACGCAATACGGTATTTCTGATATAGTGTTTTCTGAGCGCACACATCCGAAGCACGCGCACAGAAAGTGGCTGTCACACGGCATGTGAGTAAGTTCTTATTGCGCTTAAACTGTCAAATACACAGACTTTCATGTTAAAAACACACGCAAATTACAAAAACGCATATGGTTATGTCTGTGAAGGTAAACAGCTGGAAAATAAATCGTATGCTTATATTAGATCTGTGTATTAAGTGACAGCAGCGTACAGTAATATACAGAACCAATACTGCTGTCTATGCTGATAATGTGACTCAAACAGAATAAAAACAGAAAATCACTGCTTTGGAGTGAATAACCTCTATAGCTGTAATAAGAAGACATGTCTTACTTGAATGCTGCTTTTAAATGCACTAGCGTGAAAATAAACAGGGCGGATTGTGTGCGGCTCACTCAGGACGGGGCCTCTGCTAATACAGCAGTGTCCGTCAACAGTCGTGGGAGGGGCCTGTGAAAAGTGACGTCACTTTGCCCAGAATCTGTGAACAGCTTGTTCTGAAACACTATTTATGATTTATGGGGATTAAAAAAAGGAGTAGGCAGATTTGTATCATTGTAGGGTGGTTGTGTAAACACATTTATGTTCACACACATGCATAAATGAATTTTGGCATAAGTGCCCTATAGATTAACATCTCCTATGCTCACCAAGGCCTGCATTTACTTGACAAAAACAGTAATATTGTGAAATTTTGTTGCAATTTGAATTCCTTTTTTCTATTTTAATTTATTTTTAAACTGCAGTTTTTTTTTCTTGTGATGGCAAAGCTGAATTTTCAGCAGTACTCCAGTCAAGTGTCACATGATCCTTCACAAATCAATCTAATATGCTGCTTAAGACACATTTCCTTCTGCGCTTAAGAAACATTTCTTTTTACCATGTTTGAAAATAGTTTTGGCTGCTTAAGTGTTTTTTTATGGAAAACTGTGAACTTTATATTCTTTCCTGAATAGAAAGTTCAAAGAACAGCATATGAAATGTTTTTTTATTTAGAATAGAAATGTCTTTAACTGTCACTCCGTTGCAAGCAATTAATTTAATGCATCCTTGCTGAATATTTACTGACTTACTGACCCCATTTTTTTAAACGTTATATATTTAATAAAACAGTGGCTACAACATTCAATTTTATTTCTGACAGTTTCTCCAGAAGTGATCAGTTTATTCTATTAAACACATGGGATGGAAGTGCTGCTCTCTTTGCAAATAGTTTTCTCAATATTTAAATTAAAAGTGGAGGATGGAGACATAGCTGTTGATGCTCTTGTGTCTCTTCCAGTATCTAGTGGAAAACCTTCCCAGAAGGGTTTAAGCTTATCAACAAGCACATATGGGTGGGGCCCATATGTTAACATCATTTTGCCCATATACAGTAGTGCATTTTTATACCTGTATCTTTCTGTTGCCTTGGTTATTATGCTGATTATGGAACAGCGTCGATTTCCTCTGGCTTGCATCTGTTCAGAGCTGGGAATAGATTTCAGCAGCTAGCACTGTAGAGTCATCTTCTTAAAGGGTCATGAAACCCCTGTTTTTCAGCACAGGGTTATTTCTCACCACGTTTAAAAAAGGCTAAAAACGTGAGCGTGTGTGCTGAGAAAAAAAGGGGGGGGGGGGGGGAGGGGGAAGAGGGATACAGAACCCACACACCACGCTTCCGGTTTTTCAGATTTTTATTTCACTCCTGTCGAGTTAAAAACAAATAAATGCACAGCCATTTGCACTTATATACGAACGTGCTGTTGAACCTCTGATAACTTAAGTGAATAAATAAGTGAATGAATCGCGTTTGTGCCGAATTCTTATTACAAAGCAAAAACAAAAAACACTCTCCTTCGATCCATGAATGTTTCTCTCAGTTAAACGTGTCTGCAATGCACATCAGTAATAAGTGCGTCGTTCTTTCTCTCTCTCTCTCTAAACCTCTCATCTTTAGATACTGCTCTTCTAATCAGAAAGTGATTGAAGAGGAGAGCCTCGGACGCTTTGAATATCCATTTTAGTCAATTAATGGCGTTTGTGACATTTGTGTGAAGTTGATAGCTGCTCCAAGTGGCTTCAAACGCCTGAGGGAGGAGCAGCCGCGCACAAGGCGAAGCGAGAGAAGTAACAAGGGAGCAAGAGAGCCGATTGATTCTGGTTATTGATTACTATTTGGATGGCTGTGCAGGTCATACTTAATTGAGATGGCAGAACGAGCGAGAGATCAGATCAAGAGAGATGGAAATCGTGTTTTTCCCCCCTAGAACTTGGATGACCGGGCCTGGCATCTCTCTGCACGAGTGGTGACATAAAGCCAGCAACACCTAACGCTGAAAATGTCACTCCGCTCCAATTAACCGGCTGGCTGCCGAAGCGCCGGCTGCACCCCAAGCGAGATCCCGCCCCATCCTGCTCGCTTGTGTTTGTCAGTTTTACACGCGGCTGTTTATTTCCAAGCCCACTTATTTGATTACAGCCATTTGTTGGGTGTTAAAGACAGTGCAAAGGAAGCTGTTAAGGCTGAGAGGATGCAAGATGGTCTGAGGTGGCACCGCTTAGGACTGTTCTGAAGTCAGTGCTGTCTTTCACACCAAACTCCCACACAACCAATGGATATATTCTCCTGTCAGTCAGTCAGTCCTCTAGCGCCATGCCATCGCACTCAAATTGCCCCGTATTTTGGTCAAACTTGGCCGCATGACCCTGCCTGCCACCCTCAAGAGAGAAACGATGAGGTAAATGCCAGCATATGTAGCCCTAATAAACTGTCTATCAATGCGAGGCATCCGGCAGGCAACCTCCATTTCTGTTCTGAGTCTCGGTGTATATTGTTTTCTTCTCTTTCTCTCTAGCCTTTTCTCGTTCCATCAGCTCAGATGGCTGTCAGGGAGGGCGAGCAGGAGGGAGGGAAATGGAAGCTGACACCATCATCCCTCCCCTCAAACGAAACATGTTAATTAAGGCGAATCAGTAAGCTGTTGTGGAAATAAATAGCACCATTCTGTGATACTCTACTGTGAATGCAAAAACCAGCCGAAAAAAAAAAATATCAACAACAACACCACAACCAAAAAAAGACAACATGAGCAGGGGAGGGAAGATGGAAGCCAGGCTGCAGCCAGCACTTTCCTCTTTGACAGTCCCGTCTTTTAATTGGTGATTCTACAGATAATTACATGAGGTGTTGCTTGTAGCCGGAGGTGGCCGGCACCTCCTGGTCTTTTCTATAAAATCCTCCTGGAGGATTCTATAAATTCCCCTGCCCTTTGTTCGCTTGAGTCTCCAAGTGGCTGCTCACTCATGTGATTCCTCATAATGTCTACATTTTATATCTTTCTCTTTTTATTAGGCTATCAATCAAATGTTAGTTTAATTAATTGCATGGTATGCAGCTTATATATCAATATATGAGAAAAATGTTAAATTAAGGATAATTCAGAGATGTCACACTATTGTGGCACATGAGGAAATCATTGAATAAACATTACACACACCTGTGTGTAATGTTTATTCATGTTTTCCTTATGTGCCACAGTAGTGTGACATCTCTGAATTATCCTTATTAGTAGTAGTAGTGTTATCTTGAGTTATAATACTCATTTATGTATTACTTTATTCATTTAGGGACAGATTTACTAACAGCTTGCACCAGCACAAACCGTCTTTTGGCGTTAAAATAGTACTGTCAGGATTTACTAAAGACGCAAAGTGAAGAATTAGCGCTGAAAAGGCGTGGGCACAGTTATTTTTGCGACTCACGTTTTGCATATGCATTTGTAGAGTTTCCCTTTCAGACGCAAAATTAATGGGAGTGTATTAAAATGATCACGCAACGCCATTCACTAACGTTTGCCCTCGTCCAAATTACTGAATTTGCGCCAATATTTACGCCCCCCCCACAAATCTGTAGTAAAGCAGCGTATTTTGCGCTGCTCTTTGGTAGATTGCGCTGGTCCATTAAGAATTACTGGCTGCTCGTGTTCTTTAATGTGCTCATTGTCAGTAAATCACCCGCAGAATTTTCCACTCCCATCTGCGCTTTTATGGGATTGTGCTCTCATGCTAATTTGCCCTGTTTATTAAATCTGGCCCATAATGTTGTCACTGTCATGTGACATCAGTTGTGTTGCTTCACTGTCATTCACAACTCCTCTCTTGTGGTCTCTTGGGATAGTAAAGTATTCACTGAATGTGTACTTCACAATCTCATGGAAAGCAGTAAGTCATTTTTGTCTACTGTTTTATGAATATTGTGAATTCGGACATACTACTGTGTGTTCACATACTTTTTTGCCTACTATGGAAATATGTGATTTTGGATGCAACCAATCTAAGTGAGTCATTGAATCATTCACTTAACCAATTCTTTCAAAAGCATTCATTCATGACCAACAAATTCACCTTTGCTTCATTTGACTATAAAAGTTAGTTACTCGATATAATTTTTAAATGTTTATTGAACTGTTAAATAATAGCAATTTCACATTCTCAATCTGTTGGGCTGAATATCAGATATTCAGAAAAAAGCTCTTTATTGTCTAATAATGCCAACATATATGCTAATAAAAATGTAATTATTACAGAATTTACATATGACATGCTCCCTGATATTTTGATGCTCCCTGAATTTATCAGACTAAATTAACTTGCATTGACAGCCCAGTTTTCTATGTATTTGCATGTAAATTGTATTCGGGTAAATATTTATTTATTTTTTGTGTATTTTCTACCATTTCTTTTTTCCCTTAGAACAGCAGTTTGTACTGTCCTTCCTGACGTTCTGACCACTGGAGACCAACATGGCAATATATAAACTAAAAAGCAATTCTCGTTTGTTTTTGAAGGACACTGTTCTGCTCTTTGCTGTCCTCCCCTGTGGCGGATGGTTGTAGTCAGTTATTACTGTCAGTTATCTCACAAGGCACTGACATTTGTGAAGGGTCAGAGGGGAAAGTACGAGGACTGTACTCACTTCAGCTCACCGATTCCAACCATGTGCTGTGAGACCTCGATCAAAATGCACACCCTACATCTGAAGATAATTTGCCGTACATTCAGCACACATCCACACAAACACAAAGTGGACAAACAGAAGTAGTTTCCTATTAAAAGCAGATTTCCTTAACACAGACAGAAGATTTGCTCATTAAAAGTGTTTTATTTTGGTTTGATGGGTCATATATTAGTGAAGTTTTTCTGCGCAATACAAGCTGTTGTTTACGTAACTGATTACAAGTTGCTTTTTTGATATAGTCACGTAGACTTTTCTTTTAAAAAGCATGTCTTTTATTGTAAACAGCCTTGAGCTTTAAGCTTTTCTTCCTTCTTGCCCTGACCATTAAACAAATTGCCTGCAAAATAAACAATTCCAACATTTCTTTTCAGTTATCCTTCTCTGAATCATATAGAGATCTCACAGTCTTTATCACAAACCATATTTAAACACCTTGGGGTATCTCATTCTTGTCTAATCTCAGCCTATAAAGCATGTTTGCCATTATTTAGCATATACAGTAGTGCTGCAAATGTTCCCTACATCAGCATGCAAGTGCAATGTAATCACCATTTGATACAGTTATGGGTCGGCACTGCACAGGTAACTGACTGTAGCAGTTACAGTGATGCAGGAGTCCTGTAATGTGATGCAAGTGGAGAACAATCCCATAGTTTAGCAGTCATTGCGATTTTAGGGTTGATGAAGTTATCTGTTCGCTAGATAAGATTGGCCTTTGAAGCTCACGTTCACGTTTGCTGCAAAGCCTCTATTTCCTATGATCAATCATCGATGGCATTGTAAAGGTTGACATTTTCATTTAGCAGATTTGTGTGGGGGAAGTAGAGATGGGATTCGTAATTAGGCTGGTGATACTGTTACAAATGAGCTGGAGGCCGTTGGCTGAGCTCACACTTTGTTTATTTGTCCCCAGATTTGGGAGAAAATAAATTAAAGGGTGTAGGAATTGAAATCGTAATGAGAACAGCGAGTTTTGCACTAGCTTGTTTTCGGCGATAATTGGGAAATAACAAAGACAACCTTGTCAAACCAAGGTAATTATAAAGAACAATACAGCATTTCGCAGTGTGAACCTTTAATTGGACTAACCTTTTCTTTTATCCCTAAATCTGCATCTTGGTGATATCTGAACTTAAACAACCAAGTTCATCTTACTTGCCTCAAGGCTGAGGCAAAGTCAGCCGATGGAGAGCTTTGTACAGTGGCGTTTGAAAAGAGCTGCTGTCTGAGAAAGATTCAGCAGGGAAAACGGAGAATATAACCCATTTAAATGTTCAGAAAGAGTTCAATATATTTATATAATTTATTAAAAATGAAATGCACGTAATTGATTTCAAATGGAAGAGCCGCTCTATGCTTTTAAGATGGATATAACTTATGAAAAAAAGCCCCGAGGGCGAGAGATATTGCAGGCTCTTTGAAACATACAGTCATTCACTACCTTAAATGAGGTGTCAGTTCTAATGTTCCTCTAAGGAGGAGCCGGCTCTTCATACAAGAGTGCCAGTGCCTCTCCTCTCTCATCCTAATAGGCGAAATAAAGTACAGTTAAAGAGAGGTTTATGTGAAGAGGAGTAAAATGACGCAGGAAAATCCAGTGACAGTGGACAAAACAGCTGAGAAACCTGTAAATAGAAAGCATGAAGAGCGAGACCGTATGAGTGAATACCTTAGAGCAAGCACATTTTCTAAATTGAGATAGAGACAGAATGACGGATGCACTGAGGAGGAAAAAAAGGAAGAAATACAAGTAAAGAAGTGAAATGTAAAGGCTAGGCATGTTAAAGAGAGGAAGAGATCTTCAAAAGCTCAGACACTGATCAGGCTGCTATCAGTCAGCTTTAGGCAACATATTCTGACAAACGTTTTGCCAATTAGGCACAGGTGAGGCTCTCAGGCTTCAGATAATTGGGGTTACATGCATCAAAGCTGATGAGGGGAGTAAACACGGCTCACGCTCACAGATTACATAGGCTAGGACTGGCGCGCCGATCTCCTCTGGCTGGCGCTAATGTGCACCCTGACTGAGAGAGACCCGGCGAGGGTGATAAGAACAGGAAGGCTGTGAAGAGAGAACGAAATGATTTATATCTATAATTGGTTGCGTGTTTATTTTTGTCTACTTATTTTTGCTTGTGATAATACACAGTTGATGGAGATGACATATCATTACGTAGCTTTTAAAGGTGAAAAACATCTCACCTTTAGTGACCCAATACCATGATCTCTCTGTCCTTTGAAGGTGTTAAAACCAGCCAGTCTTTTGGGTACTATATAACAGTAAAAACACTTACAGAAGAATTCTGTTTCAAATAAATGTTGTCTTTTTTAACTTTATATTCATCGAAGAATCCTAAATGTCTCACAGCTTCACTAAAATATTGAGCAGCACAACTGTTTTTCAACATTGATAATAATAAGAATTGTTTCTTGAGCACCAAATCATCATTTTTAGAATGATTTCTGAAGATCATGTGACCACTGAAGACTGGAGTCACTGTGAAAATTCTGCTTTGCCATCACAGTAATAAATTACATTTTAAAATAATAATATTTCATAGCATTACTTTAGTTTTATCTCTATTTTTGATCAAATAAATCCACCCTTGGTGAGCATTGATATATTATAGTAATCTGTGAAACTACCGTTCCGATACTACAGTGAATAAATAAATATGGCGTGCAATACAGAGCAGATGCACAGTGCAAGCAAAGGCATAAAACCATGCAAACACAGCAAAATCCTTTTTAGAATATCTCTAATTTATGAGTATTGATTTTCACGATCTGGAGTGTCAGCATTCAAACACTGCCTGTTCTTCCTTCTAGAATATAATATATTTGATTGAGGATATGATTTTCTTTGCTCTCTCTTTTTAATCCTGCGCCTGTTGTTGTGCTTTCTTTCTCATTTCTCTTGTTTCTCTCTCTTGGCAAAGTTGTCCATCTGGATTTGTTTGCATGAGACTGAGGGGCAACTGAACCAACAACCTGTCTGATGAGCATCAAGAACGGCTGCCTGCTCTGGCCCACTCATCTGTTTACACTCACACACATACTCTCTCTTCAGACACAATGCTTGTGTCACTGCCTAGAGAACTATTATAATTGATCATTTCCAAACTGCCAAACATCTGGGAAGATTTTTATTTTGAATCTGAACGTATAAAATGACAGTCATGATCAGTGGTGCAGATTTTATCTGATCATTAATGTACGAGTAAGAGAAAGTCAGTTTTATTTTGTTCTTCGTTACTAGAACATATTATCACTTTGAATATTTTGAATAACTTGTGTTTCAGTCATTTCTATCTGGACATTTTCCAAAAATGCATGTTATCAAATTGGACTAAACACTACAGACTTTGCTCACACAGGTATAACGCGTAGAACAACACCACCCTTTTTATCTAAGGCTCCATTCAAGAATCTGCATCCGCAAGAATATGGAGGAAGGATTCTGAAACAGAATGAGTTTTTTAACAAATTTCGAGCTGCAAATATCTACAAATTGTGTACTAGAGAGAGAGAATTTTTGTTTCAATTGAGAAAAGCAGGGAAAAACATTATCAATGTAAATATCCTTGACAACTGAAATCCCTGCTCTCTGCCAAATATTAAATGCCTTGTCATTAAGTGAAGGGGGGAATAAAGGGTTGCGATTTATAGGTGAAACCACTGGTAAGTGCTGAAGGCCAAAATGGGTTCGGAATTGGGACCAAATTCGTAACGATTGCCGGACAATGGAATTAACATAAGGACAACGCGAGATGGCAGTAAGAGGGCCACAGTGCAGCAGGGGAACAGAAACCCTCTTCAATACTGACCCAAGACGGGACCCAATCACTGAGCCCAAAATGACTTTGAAACCAGAATAATGTAGAATGTATATTTGCTGCCCAATAGTAAAATAAGAAATTAGAAAGGGCAAGCCCACCCTCAAGCTTTGGTTTTTGAAGTATTTTTCTACGGATTCTGGCTGGTCCTTTATTCCAAATAAAAGATGAGATGTGTTGATTTAGAGTCTTAAAGAAAGATTTGGGTATAAAGATTGGGACGCATTGAAATAAATATAGAAATCTAGGTAAAACGTTCATCTTCACTGAATTCACACGTCCAGCCAATGAAAGGGGAAGAGCCGACCAGCGAGTAAAATCCTTCTGGACTCGTTGGAGGAGCGTGGTAAAATTAGCCTTGAATAGATCTAAACACTTACGTGTAATTGTTACTTCTAAATATTTAAAACTATGGGAAGCAACTTTAAACATTGAAGTACTCATTGGTAAATCAGAAATTGGAAAATGTATTGGATACAACTCACTTTTATTTATATTCAATTTATAGCCGGAGAAGAGGCTAAAAGAGTTTATAATTCTCAGAGCTTCGGGCAAAGAAACAACCGGATCAGAGATATAGAGCAACACATCATCGGCGTATAATGATATTTTATGAACCGCATCAGCTCTCCTAATTCCCTGTATAGCCTGCTCACTATGAATGGCAATTGCCAGTGGTTCAATTACCAGTGCAAAAAGCAAAGGTGAAAGTGGGCAACCTTGTCTAGTGCCACGTTTTAACGGGAAAATAGAGGAGGATACTCCATTGGCCCGAATGAAGCATACTGGGGAGGAATACAAACGTTTTATCCAGGATATGAACGTATTGCGAATTTCTGTAGCACATAGAAAAGGTAGTCCCATTCCACCCGATCAAAGGCTTTCTGTGCGTCAAGCAGTAGAAGAGCCTCTGATGGGTGAGAATTAGAGGAATAAATTATATTAAATGCTCTTCTAATATTATGAAACAGTAATCTGTTTTTAATAAAACCAGTTTGGTCGCTATGTATGATTGTCGGTAAAACTGATTCAAGATGCTTTGCAAAGCATTTTAGCCAGTATCTTTACATCTACGTTCAAAAGACTGATTGGTCTGTACGAACCACATTCGTGTGGGTCTTTGTCTTTTTTCAAAATCAAAGAAATACAAGACTGACAGAGGGTTGGAGGCAGTCAGCCATTATTAAGGGAGTCCAATAACATGTTTAGGAGTGGCGTTTTAAGTGTTTGAGAAAACCTCTTAAATTCAACAGGGAAACCCATCCTGCGCCAGTCTTGCCATTCTGCATACTCTGTAGGATTTTTTTAAGAATTTATTTGCAATTTATGGTGGAAAATAAGTATTTGGTAATAACAAAATTTCATCTCAATACTTTGTTATATACCCTTTGTTGGCAATGACAGAGGTCAAACGTTTTCTGTAAGTCTTCACAAGGTTTTCACACACTGTTGCTGGTATTTTGGCCCATTCCTCCATGCAGATCTCCTCTAGAGCAGTAATGTTTTGGGGCTGTCGCTGGGCTACACGGATTTTCAACTCCCTCCAAAGATTTTCTATGGGGTTGAGATCTGGAACTGGCTAGGCCACTCCAGGACCTTGAAAAGCTTCTTACGAAGCCACTCCTTCGTTGCCCTGGCTGTGTGTTTGGGGTCATTGTCATGCTGAAAGACCCAGCCACGTGTCATCTTCAATGCCCTTGCTGATGGAAGGAGGTTTTCACTCAATCCCACGATACATGGCCCCATTCATTCTTTTGTTTACAAGGATCAGTCGTCCTGGTCCCTTTGCAGAAAAACAGCCCCAAAGCATGATGTTTCCACCCCCATGCTTCACAGTAGGTATGGTGTTCTTTGGATGCAACTCAGCATTCTTTCTCCAAACACGACAAGTTGAGTTTTTTCCAAAATTCTATTTTGGTTCATCTGACCATATGACATTCTCCCAATCTTTTTCTGGATCATCCAAATGCTCTCTAGCATACTTCAGATGGGCCTGGACATGTACTTGCTTAAGCAGGGGGACACGTCTGGCAATGCAGTATTTGAGTCCCTGGCGGCGCAGTGTGTTACTGATGGTAGCCTTTGTTACTTTGGTCCCAGCTCTCTGCAGGTCATTCACTAGGTCCCCCCGTGTGGTTCTGGGATTTTTGCTCACAGTTCTTGTGATCATTTTGACCCCACGGGGTGAGATCTTGCGTGGAGCCCCAGATCGAGGGAGATTATCAGTAGTCTTGTATGTCTTCCATTTTCTAATAAATGCTCCCACAGTTGATTTCTTCACACCAATCTGCTTACCTATTGCAGATTTAGTCTTCCCAGCCTGTTGCAGGTCTACAATTTTGTTTCTGGTGCCTTTGACAGCTCTTTGGTCTTGGCCATAGTGGAGAGGTTGGAGTCTGATAGATTGAGTGTGTGGACCGGTGTCTTTTATACAGATAACAAGTTCAAACAGATGCCATTAATACAGGTAACGAGTGGAGGACAGAGGAGCCTCTTAAATAAGTTTGTTACAGGTCTGTGAGAGCCAGAAAATCTTGCTTGTTTGTAGGTGACCAAATACGTATTTTACCGAGGAATTTACCAATTAATTATTTAAAAATCCTAAAATGTGATTTTCTGGATTTTTTTCTTCTCATTTTGTCTCTCATAGTTGAGGTATACCTAC
>JADLZN010002938.1:0-160306 GCA_018155175.1 Sinocyclocheilus anophthalmus
GAGATTAGACCCTCCCGTATTGGGTACCATTAGCTTCGTTGCATGTCAATGTGCTGGAGAAGCTGTTGGCAAGGTCCGGCTACAAGGGTAAAAGACGAGCTCGGCGGTTAAGGCAGATGTATTCAAGCTGTAAGACCGCTATGGAGTTTTTTTTTTTAACCTCAGAAATACATACATTCTCTGTGTGATATTATGCAGTGTTTGAAATTGCGTTTGTTACCACTGACCCAAGTGTGAGCCTGAGGGAAAAAAAAAAGAAAAAATTCAGAGGATTGTTGATTTCTCTCTAGGAAAAATGAAGGAAAAAAAACATCCATCCATTTTTTTTGTTTTTTATACATTGAATATCGAGGTCTAAAAAAAAGACATGCGTGATGCAAGGATATCACTGTGCAAAGAAGGCCAACATATTATGCAGTAAATATCTGAGCAAAAAACTAAAACAAAAAATATTACAAACAAATATAAATTTGACATAAAAAAATCTATTATATATATATATATATATAGGAGAGAGAGAGAGAGAGAGCGACGTGTGCAAGTATAATAATAATAATAAAACAGCAAAACATGGGGAAAAGATAGTAGAGAGATGATCGATAGATATTGAATGTGCAAAAAAAAAAAAAAAAAAAGCAAATAGCATGAGGGCAAATATCCGAATTTCACTGCATAGCAAAAAAAAAAAAAAACAAAAAAATTCACATGGCTTGAAATATTACACATTTTTTCCAAGAAACATTCCTATTTTAGTCGTGTCCAGACTACAGAAAAGCACATGTGTATTTCCGTTCAAAGATATTAAATTATAGCACAGCTCTCGCTTGAGTGGGATCGTGAAATCCATACATTGACAGCGTAAATGGCCAATAATCTTTGACAGCGTGATCTCATTAATAAAGGGAGGGTATAAATTTTGCTCAGTTTGAAAGGACGACTAATTCAAGAATGTGCAGTGAATTTTATGGCCGCAGTCTGGCTGGCCGAGGGCCAGGCCTTTGCATTCCCCCCACGGTAAATATTTGTAACATATTTCTTGCTGCAGGACAAAAGCTTCTTTCAGCGAGCAGCTGCCGTAGCCTCGCGGCGAACGCTGGGTCAGGCCAAATAAACAACAAAGCTGTGCCAAGTTCACCGGCTCTGCTGATTTCTGCGCTAGGCGGCTGCATACCAGCACTACTCCTCATCACACCGGCCTGAGTGCTGACAGATGTTCCTGCCTCGCACTTTTTCTTCTCCCTCCCTCCCTTCAGACGACACACCACATCCAACATCTGCAGCCGTCAGACTTTTATATATGATTCTGACAGAGTTTTTCACTTTAAAGTCAACATGAAATCAAAACTTGACTTTCTCGATACACATTCCTGGTCTCAGTGTGATCAATTCATCAGTGCAGTGTTATTTTAAAGAAACAAAGGTGGAGACTTTGGACAATATTTCATCAAAATGCATTAATGTGCTATTTCAGGTCATGCAGGCATTAGGACAATGTTAACTAATAGCCAAATTGCTATTTAGAAATAGTTTGACCAAACATCTGCTATAGAATGACGGCTTTTTATGATCCTTTATGAACAATTTCTGATGGTATACACTAAAACTGTAGTATAATCCTCCCTACCAATGACTGCCATGCTGACAAACCAAAAAACAGACATATACAGAGAGAGAGAGTTCAGCCCTCTGATTAGTCGGATCAAAGCTGCATCTGCTGTAAAGTTGGGTTAGTTCAAGGCCTGTGGGCTCCAAAGCTGTTTATAAACAGTTGTTTCTGGCTGTTGAGCTGGATCACGGACAAATCCACACTCGGCGAGAGGCGGGGGATGGGCCCCCCAACGTTATTGGTTCCAACTCCGTTAAATTTGTTGATTTTTGACAGTGATAAGTTACGTGTATCAAAGCGGTTCTATTTACAGTATAATGCTTGAAAATACTAGTTAACGTTTCAAAGGTTCCATCATCCATTTTGTAGCGCCAGCCACACAATAATTGCAATAAGCTTTGTGCTTTACTTATATTAAAACACAAAGTGTCAGATTTCTGTCAACTTTATAATAAAATACTACAAACAACAAATGTTTTTACGCTTCTAAATTTTTTGTGAGATAACTATATTCATCTCAGTTCAAGCAGCATGTGAATCAATGAAATTTTCCTCTTTAATATTTGCAGCACGAAATAAACATGAATAAATATTTGAATGCGTGTTGAAAAAATCAGAACAATTTAGTACAAACGAATGTCTCATGAAATCGATCAGAGTTTAAAAAGAAATGTCAATTTAAGCTACTTTTTCAATTCCGAATAATGTTACTCTTACCTTTATGAGCAAAAATAAAAAAAGCTGTGTAAAGGGGAAGAAAGAGAGAGAGAGAGAAAAAAGACACTGGCTCGGGTCAGACTCAGGCCGAGAATATTCTTATAAGCTGTCGGAAGGGCCTGGCCCGTGCAGGGCTCTATTCATTCCCTCGTTTCAATTAAAGGTTCCCCCCTCAGCTCGGCGGGCCCACAATACGCCCGGGCCCATATGCACCTGCATACCCTGCATACCAGACGCTACACCCCTGAATGGTATAATCGGGATAGTCATTTTTTAACCTCAAATTGTGTTCTGGCCATTTGGACACAGAGTAAGGACTTTTCTTTTGCATATAATGTGAATTCCTTGGACTAAAAGTACTTACTTTGCTCACAAGGGTATAACAACTTTCCCCAAAAATTTTTTTTGATATCTTTTTGTTCTTTTGGGATTTTTTTGACTTGTTACAGTTTTCTGGTTGTTCTTGTCAACTTTAATAATTAATCTTTTTGTATTTCTTTTTGGAACTTATTGATCATAGGCTTTGAAGAGCTCTATTAACACTCTATTAACTTAACCAACCACATTCTATATGAGATAAATCAGACATATATGCATAAAATAAACACAATATTACAACATACAATTGCACAAAAGGCTGCAAATGCACAAGCGAACTTAACTGTGATAGTCATTAAAGTGTAGCTCCAATGTGGATGCGCTCTTCCCGTAACAACACGTTAAAACACGGGCGAAAAAGATTCCATAGCATTATTGCAGAATGTTTCATTTAACTTTTATGTAGCATTTATGATGGACTGGGCTGCACAGGTTGCCCTTAATTCTATATATTTTCAAGCAATTTAAAAAACACAAAACCATCATGGCAAACAGTGCACATCTGAAGTGTTTCTGAAGGACATAATGCATCATTTATCGGCCAATACTGATAGGTGGCCAATATATTGTACATCTCTAACACAAAATTAGGTAAAGAATTTTCAGCACAGCACATGGGTTAAAAACATATGGTCCTTAGTAGCTTCAGTGTAGTTAGCTATTTTTTGTGAGCTGCTTATACTGAACTACTGTTTTAAAAGATTTAACTGTAGCTTACGAGTTTAAAATATGAGGAGCTTGTAACTTGACAGTTTCAAAGCAACTTCCCCAATGAGAACTCACTTTGTGTTTCTGCTGTCTCTTATTTGTTTGCTTCATACTGCTTAATAGTGTTTGTTTCATCTGTCATGGTTTTTGTATTACAGTTCATGCTTTTTTGTATTTTAAAGCAGAAATGTTAATACTGTCTGTCTCTGGATGTTATTTGAGTTGAAAAGGCCTTGAGAGGTTTTTTGTTTGTTTGTTTTTTTCCATTAAGCTTCAAATGTCATGTGCTCCATAGTTTTCTCTATAATTGCAGGGTTTCAATCCAGTTGGGCCATTTGAAGCAACATGCCATTGTTTTGTGGTTGTCTGAAATGCGGCTGCCTGGCACAGCGTCTATCTTATACACACACACACAGACATTCACAGCAGGGCTATAATTTCCCTGCACATGTGGTTACACTGCCAAAGACTCCAGATTTCTGTAGAAATTCCGGTTCTGTTGAAGCTGCTGGCCAACAGTGAAGGTTTCGCACCAGTCCTAGTGCCCACTGGCAATATAATATTCTGATAAGTCTCTTGGCCTTTTTTATTATTTTGCTCTGCCTATATTCACATATATTTTTGGAATGACGTACAGCTTACCAGAAATATTATTTTTATGACCTAAATAAAATAAACTTAATCACGGTATATGTGTTACGCCCCTGGACTCATTCTGTGTGTTTTCCCCTCTCCACGTGCTCCATGACCCAGTTTTCCCTTGTTAATTGTTTATTGAGTTCCAGGTGTGTGTTGTCATTAACCCCATGTATTTAAGGTCATGCATGTGCTTTTGAGTTTGTCCGATGTGATGTCTCTTCCCCACTTACGTGTGTTTCCTGGTGTACCTGGATGTTCATTAAATCTCTTTGCTTGAAGTATTATTCCTTGTCAGCGCCGTGCTCCTCACAGTAGCGGTAACGTGACAGAATACCGGACCAAAACAGTAACCTCCATGTCTTCCCTCCATTTTTGTTTCCACGTTTTACCCAGTGTTTTTTTTGCCGTAGTGTTCCCTCATGGATCCTCTCGCCCGCCCTGAATACCTCCTCCTCCTGCTGGAGCAGGGGGAAGATCGCTCGAGGGTCATACCAGACTGTTTCTGGCCATTGCCCATCTCACCAGCTACGGGCAACATGCTCTGTGCGTTCTATGACGCCAGTCTAAACCCGGCATACAGAGCGCTGTCGTCCGAGGAAGGCCCTCGAGCGAATTTCGCCACCTTTGTGGTGTGCCACTCCGGACCCAGTGCCCAGCCCACCATCTCCCCGATGCGCGGAGCGCATGCCCGAGCCCGCCGCTGACGGAGAGCCCGAGCTCGCCGCAGCCGACGAGCCATTGCCGAATAGAGCGACAGAGCAACGGATCGCCGTGGAGCCGGAGCTGCAAGTGACGTCAGTCAAGGTGCTAGAGCCGGCAACAGAGCCTGCCACGAGGGAGATTGCCGCAGACAGAGAGAGCGCGGAGTGGAGCTCAGCCCACTGCACACTGAGGGTGAGCTGATTATACATCTGGGACTGCAGGACTTCGAGGGGGACCTTATAGACTGGGAAACAGAGCTGGAAGCCGACTTGCCCCATCTCCTCTCTCCTTAGTCCCGGTGGTAACGTTCAGCCCAGAGAGGGCTCCTGTCCCCGAGTCTAGCTCAGAGAGGGCCTTATCTCTGAGTCTAGCCCAGAGAGGGCTCCAGTCCCAGAGTTTAGCACCGAGAAAGTTCCTGTTCCTATGTCTAGCCCAGAGAAAGTTCCTCCGCGGCCTTTATGATCCACGCCTCTGCGTAAGTCGCCAGCGCCATCTGCTCAGCCTTGGCCCTAAGGATCTACCCATGCATGGCTCCATCGGATTCCTCCATCTCAGCGCTGGAGGTCGGTGACATTTCCCTCCATGGCTCATCCCCGACGTTGGATCCAACTGGGTAGCGGTCATGGCTGTGGCATGGATGCTTGGACCCCTACCAGATCCAAAGTCATTAATGTCGCATCAGGGCTTATACCTCTATCGTCCACATACGGTGACAATCTGTTGCAGGCCCACTACTGCGGTGTCCATCCTACTACCAGCACCGCATACATCATAGCTTCCGACCCGTGCCACATTCTGTTGTCATACGGCGCGAGGACGCACCTTAGGGAGGGGGGGGTGATATGTTCAGGGCCCCCTGGATCAGATGCTGTGTTTTTTTCCCTCTCGGGCCTGACCAGTTTTCCTTGTTAATTGTTATTGAGTTCCAGGGTGTGTGTTGTCAAGGACACACCATATATTTTAAGGTCCGGTCTGCTTTCATGAGTTTGTCATTTGAATTCGTCTTCCCTGTCCGTGTGTTTTCCTGGTTCTTGGATGTCATTAAAAGGTCTCTTTTGCTTGAGGGTATTTCAGCAATCTCCTTCCTATCTATCTATCTGTAGGCCTGTCAAGATAACAACTTTTTGTTTTGCGATATATTGCCCCAGAAATAACTGAGATAAGCGATATTATTGTCATTTTAAAGACCATTTTATGCCACTGACTAAATAATCATAATGTAACAGCATAATAATGCAAGAAGGCATACACACTTCCAAATGAAACTAATTTTTAAGATAGAGATAAATGGAACTTAAGTATCAAAAATATTATATACCCTTAAAAAAACTGAAATAGTAAATATAATTTTCTAACAAAAAGTGCCAAGTAATAAAGAAAAATGTAAAAATGCAACAAAGAACTTGTATTGTACGGTTGCCTTCTGTGGCGAACCGAGAACAAGGAGATGTGGGATAGATCCAAAGTAAATGTCTTGAATCCTCAAGACGGGGTACAAATAAGGCTAGGCGGACACACACCACGAAACCACAACAGCGACGTTTAATTACCGGAAAAATCAGCATAACACAGACAGGAAAATTAAGTACATGGGGTGATTGTACAAGACACACCTGGGTACCTCCCAAGCAACCAGCAAACACACAGGAAAACAAATGAAAAACATAATCAAACTAAACGAGGACAGGACCATGACCAAATAAGGGCATACAGAAACAAGAGGCAGGAACAGAGGGAAAACAAAAACAGACCATAAACGTGACATGTATGGAGATTTTTCCATCTACAGATTTTTCCCTGACCTTTTTTTCTCTGTAAATGAAGGGTGCACACTATTGCTGATAAACACAATCACTACTCAGCAGTCAGTTGTCCATATGCACAAAGGCACAGATCCCTAAAACAAGATCATATCTGCAGATATCTTTTTTTGTAGAAGCATTTTTTAAATTTGAACTAGCACCTCATGACTACACCACGTTATGTACGAGAAGCTGCAAAAGACACAGGCGCAAGTGGAATGTACAAAACACAGTGACATTAATTTTTAAGTAAATATAGTGGGCGATATATTGCGTCACCAAAAATTATTGAGGTCATGTACATATATTGCGCGATAAGTTGATATATATTGATTATTGCGACAGGCCTATATTTCTATCTGTCTGTCTGTATATTACAGCCACAACACATCACACCCACACACACAACCCACAAACACACAATAGTGGTGTAGTGTGTGTGTGTGAGGCGACCATCTTACAGTTTTTTCCAATTGCTAGCAAGTGTTTACCTATACTTAAAGTACTTTTTCTAAACTCTTAACACAGCAACACACCTACATCACACAATTAGCCAAAACGTTAATTTTCTGGCCAAAACTACATTTTGTTAAATTAATACAAACTCTACATTTCAAAATTCTTAATACCTTTTTCTACATATACTAACTCAAATCAACTCAAATCAAAACACAGCAAACCTGATTCAAAACTGAGTCATTCAGTCAAAACATTAGCACTACTTTTCTATCCAACAGGAAAATATAGTCAATCATAAATACATACAGTTATAAAATACTAACAGTTGATGATTTTATCTGTATAAAAACTGCATTATCTGTCATGTTTCAGTTCTACCTGCATATAGACAATATAAAAATCCATTGTTTTTTGTAATTTAGTTACCTTCAACTGAAACCCATTTTACATTTTTAAGTGTTGAATTTGTTAATTCTTGGCCACATACTTATAAAAAATGAATGAATCACTACTGTATAGAATGTACAATAGAAAAAACAGGGTCCCCTATGCAGAAATTCAGTTGGAACCTTGATTGAAATTGCTTTCAATGGTGCCCCCATGGTAGCTGATGCCAGTGATCAACTAAAATAACAACATACATTGCTTTTGGTTACTATGCAAGCTTGTTTCCATCACAGAATAAAAAAGTAAAGACGGTAATTGTGACCTTTTTATCTCACAATTTGGACTTCTATTCTTGGAATTGCGAGTTTAAATCTTGCAATTCAGACTATATCAGAATAGTGAGATAAATTCACAATTGTGAGATAAAAAAAAACCTCACAATTACACTTTACCCTTTATATTCCATGGCAGAAATAAGCTTTCATAGGTTCCACATGTGTAAGGGGGAAAAAAACAAACAAACATAAAAATGCACAGTCCAGCTTACTCCTCTTACTCCTCTCCCCTACCTATTCTTCTCCCTTTTTCTGATCCAACTACTCCTCTCCCTCTCCCAGGCATCATTATTATTTTTTCTCTCTCTGATTCTTTGTGTTGTTCTGCATCCACAAAACTAATTCAAAGAGGTATTTTTGACTCTATGTTGATGTAATGGAAAGAGCATCAACACCTTACTATTTTTCCAACTGAGACTGGAATCAGCTATTTCTAAACATTTCATTAAGTGATCTGTTGCTTAAAAATGCTTATCAGTTGCTACAATATTTTATATAGAGAGATTTTTCAATACTTTTGAGCTGCTGTTGTTGCAGAAGTAGAGACTTTAAACTATATTTAAAGTTTGGAACATTAGGCCTTCATTTCTGTCTTGCTTTGTTTAAGCATTTGTAAAAAAGATAAGAAAGATCCATGATTTTGGTTTTGGGTAAGCTTGTGTGAAAAGAAAATGTAAGCATTTTAGAAGCATGGTAATTGACTGCATATTGTGTGAAAACAGCATGAATTGTGTTAATGGTATGGTCATAACAGACAGATGTTGTGCTAATTGTGTGTAGAGTGTAGCGAATTTAGCTCACAACAAAAAATATGAATAATTAACCATAACTAAATATGATTAATTATTAATATTTTAGATCCACTGTAGATATTAGCTGACCACTCAGGGTCAACCGTATTGTCAATTCTAAGAACGTTAATTTACTGGTTAAAGGAAATAACCTTCTTACTTTACAATTCTATAAGTTTGTAACGTAAAACTGCATGATTATTGACTCCGGTTATGAGCAAACAAAGAACACGTCAAGTGTGATACAAGTAAGGCTTGATTAACTACATAAACACTTAAACTAGTCTACATACTACATAAACACATTAAGCCGGTCTAACACACACATACAGTTGGTATAGGAAAGGGTTAAAGTTTAACTCAGCATAGAAAGAGGCATTAAGGAATGAAATTTATGGAACCATTTGCATATTTAGCAGATCTACACCTGAGGGAAATGTTAGATTCTTAGTTCAAACACACCTTTGTAAAAGGTGAAAATGATACCTAATGTATCAATTAATAAGCCTAAGTTTGATACTTAGCGAGTCTCGGCAGTCTGAAAGAGATTCCTGATGCAAATATTAAGGTCCAAGATCTTGCTGAAATTAGTTGATGAAAAAGAACCAGTTTGAGTCAGAGTAACTTAATGAATGGAAAGGACTAGGCCAAAGAAAGGCCTGGCACAAATGCTTTGGTATCCTGAAGCGTTTTCTCACATTTTCTTAGCTTCTGACCGAACCACCGACTGGGGCGGGTCACATGGAGTGTGGCCTTTTAAAGCCTGCAGAGATTAACGCCTCTCAAGATGGGCTTCTCCAAATGAGGAGGCTGAAAATCCAGCGGGAGGTTGGAAATCTGGGGAGTTTTATGACTCTTGTCTGTAAGCATGTATTTTGCATATGGAATTCGCTTGGGCTTTTCTTTTTTTTCCTTGTGTGAGCACAAATAGTAAAAATTCTAGAACATCACATATGTTGCATAGTGGGATACAGATCATACTATACACGCTTGTTAGATCATAAGAAGGCGCATTCATAGTAATAGGGACATGGTTAGATGTTACTATATGAATGAGTGTTTATCGTAAGCATGAATAAAAATAGTCTATAATACAACAGATTAAATACAACACAGCAATAATATACACAATGGCCTGAAGAAAATGTGTGTTCATTCAAAGAAAGGTTTTCCTATGAATTAATTAAATAGAAAAGTCCATTTCTGCTCTGCCTATTCTATGGGGAAAAAGCGTGGGTTATCCTACTCACATTCCTGGAGGCGTAATAAAACCAGTGATATCATGATTAGTTGTAATGGTGAACGGGCCTGTTCTGCCTTCTGAGGTGTTAGGTGCATTTCGGGGGAAGGGTCCATAGACCCTCGTAATTGGCCATTTGGTTAAGTGAGGGGGAGTTAGATATTATTTGTTAAATATAACAAAAAGTTGTGTGTCTGATTGGTCCAAATGCTACAAGAGTTTTGAAAATGTGACAACAGATTGGACAAAGGGATGTTAGCAATTGGAAAAACTGTAATAAAAAAAATTTAATTATGAAAAGGTGTGTTTCTGTTTTCAGCAATATTCACTGAAAAATGACACACAGGGATTTCTGTGAACATTTTTAAGTAAATTCATTTAACTGAGTCCTTGGAAAATTTGAACTGATTCAAGGAAATTAATCTATGACCAAATCTAACATTGTTTTTGTCACTTAAGTTTAAATCAGACATTAACATGTCATTATCACAAGACAAAGGAAGGGTAATTTAATGACACGGTCTTTAGGAAAATTAATGGCCATTTTGAAAATGCATTTCAAAATTCACAGTGTTGTTAAATTTTATATTACCAGCAAAACCACTGCAAATATATTGTGAATTTGTATTATATTGCCCAGCTCTAGCAGCTGTTCATAGTCACAGCAGCAGTTCAATTGCATTGTGATAGCATCATTCAGGACAGATGAGTGCTTTGAGAAAGTCTTTTCACTCCTGCATTCTTATGTTTTCTTTCAGTCAGAAGCCAACCGATGAGAGGCGTTATCATAATCAGCGAGCATTAAATTCCATCTCCTAATTTTCTCCTAATAATTGAACGTCCCTCAAAGTACTTTTTTTCTTTCCTTTCTCCTTAGAACTCAGGACTTAGATGACATGTGAATGACTTAGGAGGATGTTTGACTTTGAATTAATGATTTATGGTACAGTGACGCATTTTGCAAAAGGCAATCATTGCCAATTCCAAGAGCCAATAACAGCTGTCATTAAAGGATGAGGGAGGAGGAGGGCTGGAAACTGTGTGTGTGTGTGTGCTGTGTGTGTGTGGTGTGTGTGTGTGTTGTGCGTGTCTGTGTGTGTGTGTGTGTGTGTGTGTATGATGTAGTGACAGTATGCCATATGAATCCTGCTGAGATCAGGGAGATTCACAGGCATGCTTGCATGTGATCTCCGGCATGCATGCTGAAACGGTCATGCTGCATGCAGCAGTGTCACATCTCACCCGGGGTTCAGTTTGTTAAAGAGTTACATATATCTGTCACAATATACTTTAAGAGTAAGTGGTCTGTAAGTCCTGTGAGTGGTCCTGTAAGAACTAAAGGCACTGCCATATTGCTTTGTGTATGTGTGTTTTTGATGTTTGGTGCTGTGAAACTTTTAGGTCCAGCTGAAACAAAATGCTCAGGAAGCGTTTTTCCTCTTTTGTGCTAATAGAATTATCCTCAGATTACTGTTAAGTATTGCAGGAAGTATTGCAGGAAGCCAAGCCATCATTCCATGACCATCTTGCTGGATCTATATTATGTGGGGTGTGATTTTGAGAGGTTTTTGCTTTCATGTTAGTAGACTGAACAATCCCTTTCCTTGTGAAAATAATTGAAATTCACAACTTTGTTTATGTGCGTCATTAATCTCTAATAAATTATGTTTAATTTTACAATGATTATACTGTGTCACTGCAAATTGTCACACTTCCCAGTATCAGGGTTATTTCAATTAATTTAAATTTTTGTTAACATTTTCTGTTTCTGTTTCAAATTTATTTTGTTTTAAGTAACAAAAACTGCTTTATGGTTTTAGTTTTAGTTAACGTTATCATAACATTGCTCAGTATTACCCACAATATTATGTGATTTTATATTGATATTAGGATATTATGTGTCACTTGTAATTCCAAGTCTATGATCAGCATACCAAAGACATTTCAAACAGAAACTTGGCGCACCAAAAATAAGGCCCTCATATAGTCTAATTGGGTCTGTAGCTGTTTATTGTTACATCTGCTGAAAGTAGCTTTAACAAACTCATCTGAGGCAAAACCTTAGTAATATGTGGTGCTCTAAGGATCACAAGTTCAATCCTGGCTTGCATGTAAAAATCCTTGATCCCATTTTTTTCCCACTGTCCTTTCCTGACTATAAGTAAAATGCAAAATGATCTCATGTGATTTCTCTCTCTCTCTGTCTTTCTGCCAGTGTGTGGCTGTGATTTGGCACATTCTGGATTCTTCCAGAAGAGTGGTGAGTACATCTGCACAGCAGACTACCAGCGCCTGTACGGCACAAAGTGTGACAGCTGTGGGGACTTTATCTCAGGGGAGGTGGTCTCTGCTCTGGGCCGCACATATCATCCACAGTGTTTTGTGTGCAGCGTGTGCAGGTGAGCCCTCTATACAGACTACTGAAATGTCATTATGGAAATAGACCCATCAGACAGATTAAACGTGAGGAACGCTGGTGGGATGCTGGTAAATGATGCTCATTTACTAATGTGCTGATGACTGAATCTCATTAATTCACTCCCTGACAGCTATATGCACCCCACTCATCTATATACTAAGCAATTATACTACAGTTAGTTCCGGTCTTCTAATTTGATCAGCCAAGCGACGTTTCAAGACCGCTGATAATTATATAATTTTTTTTGAAAGAAATTCAGTTTCTGTGATGGGTGAAAATGTTTAGGCTTAAGGAATATCTTCAGTTTAATTGAATTTAATGGATTTGATGGACCACGTGTAGAAAGTGGGAAGGCAAAAGTAGGAAGGCAAACTCTGACTTCTTGTGCCACATTCTGTCTTATCAGTCCTGACCTTAAAGCAGGGCAAGTAGGGCAGTGTTTTATATATAACCACTTCTTCAGACATACACTGTCAGGGTTGATATCCATCCATATGCCCAAAATTAGCTTCTTTTTTTGTTGTTGTTGTTGATAAATTCATTAAAAAATTTGTTGATCTGCTAATAGTGAGAGAAAATTTACTTGCCATAAAGTCTTACCAGCCATAAACTGTAATTTACACATATCAGTAGTAATAGATAGATTTAGTTTTATGGATAAACATTTATGACCAAAATGTACATTTTATTTATTTTTAAAAATTAAGTATACAAATTATATATTTTTACATAATACAAAATAGCTTTCACTGTGTACCAGAAATATGAAGATGCATTGTAATTTTGTCTTTCATATTTTTGTTAGTGAAATATTCCACATACTTGATCCATTTCTACTGATTTTTTATCTTTAGCAGATCATTTGTACAGTATTTCTTTAATTTGATTTACTCATGTTGTTTAGTTCAGATATTAAAACAGCAGGGTCAAACTATATTTCTTGTGATTTAATGCATACATTATGTTTCATTTAATAACTTTAATGTACTTGTCAATGCCAATTTTTATTTGAATTTGCTGCTTAGTGGGTGTTTATTTTGGACCCTGCGTGTAGGCTTCTTCTCTTCTCTTCTCTTGACTAAATTGCCCTAGAGAGTATAATACCACAAGTGGAGTAGGAGCGATCAATGTAGAACGAAGCAGGATATTGTAACATGAGTCAAGGCGGAAGAAAGCTGAGGTTTGGAGCTCAAAATATGCAATAATGCCCAGAAAGTAAGCAGCAAAGGGAAAACAAGTGTAAATGGAGAAGCTGCTGAAGCTAGAGGTGAATATTTGCCTCACAGACTGAAAGGAGCATATGAAGAGTAGTTAAAGGCAGTGGTGGAAAACACCATCTCTTGTCTTTTATGTGTGGCCTATTCTCAGACTGTCAAGCAAGAAAATTAGAGGTACATCCCTGCAGGGACACATTATCTGTCTGGCCAACACTGAAACACAGTTATTTGGATCCCCTTTCTTTTTGTAGTAAAAAAAATGGTTTTAATAGAACTGGATATTTTCTATATTTACTGCTTTAGTATTCACATTGGCAGGCTTCTTTTTTTTTACATTACCTCTGCTCTCTCTCTTTTCTCTCTTAAATGCTTTTCCTCTCTATTTTCTATTCTTTGTTAAGCTTGTGTGGACACTTTGCTGGACTGTAGTGCTGTGAGTTTAGCTGCTAAGGTCTCTGTTATATCCCGTTTGTAATTACAATGTGTTTGCTTTGCTCTGATCTGCAGGAAATTAGTTCCACTGAATAACTCGACCCTCCTCCTTTAGTTCATTAGTACCCCGAAAGAGAGTTAGCACTTGATGAATTTATGTGGGTAGGAAAAGGCATTTTCATAGAGGACTGGGATTGCTTTGTTGGACTGCATTGCCAATTGGGCTACTAAATGGCCCAATGGGATGCTCTTGGGAGGAGTAACCTAAACATTTATCGGCCCGACCAAGAAGTAAACAGTCGACAGGAGAGCTAGATTATGTTACATTTAATATTTAGACCATCTGTGTGGAAACCAAGCTCTAGATTTACTGGGCTATCATCCCAGTAGCACTGTCAATGATTATTCATAATGTTACAGCCCTTAGGAATATATTGTATACTTTGGTACAACTCATATTTCTGTACAGCATTCTGGACCTTTAATTGATATTTTGAGGAACTGTTGCAGTTCACTGAGATGATGTAATGTTTCAGGCAGATGAAGATGATAACAAAAAGTCTATTTTATTTAATTAAGTCCCAACAACAAAGAAGATATGGGTAATCCAACACAAGAGACAGAGTGCAATGCACAAACAATACCAGATAACTGAAAGGTGAACAAAGAGGAACTTAAATACACAGTGATAATGCACTAAAGGGTGAACAGGTGTGCTGTTTAATTAGTGTCCATGGTAACTGATGGCTGGCGGGAAAACTAGAACAAAGGAAATAGGAAAGTGATGAGAAACAAATTAAAAGAACAATGAAACCATGATAATGAAACAAAAAGAACATAACTGATAGGTAGCTCCTTCTGAGTGCTTCATTTATTTAGTCTGGAAAAAAACACAAGATGCAGTTCCTTTGTATTACAATACATTTCATTGGCAAAATGTGGTATAAAAAATAAGTTGATAAATAAAGTTTATGTATTAAATATGGAAATATGTATATAGTATGTTATATATTTTATTAAATTAAGTGATAGATTGTAATACATTACCAGTCAAAAATGAGTGTGTGTGTGTGTGTGTATACATATTCAATTCAATATACAGTATGTTGTCTGAAAATATTATATTATCTTTCACAATGTTCTTCCTTACTTAAATGATTTATTTATTTATTTTTTTATAGTTTTTTTTTCTTGTTATCAATGCAAAATCAATATTAAGACATTATTTTTGTGCAATTTTTAAGAATTAAAAAAAAATTTCTTGAAGTAGAGGGCACATGCTAATTTTGATGTCCTGAAAGAGTTGCAAGATTGTGTTCATGAACAAAATAAATGCAGCAAAACAAGAAAACTGTAAATTTTTAAAGAGCAGGAAAAGCTGACAATGCTGTGTGTGTCTGGAGGGAGTGTGATGTGGCGGTAATGCCCAGGTCACGTAAAGACTACATGGAAAGACGCACATAGCCTCATGAGGAAGCCCACACAGTTTTCACATATAAATATAGAATAAAATAGGTTTTGTGAAAGAGGAGGAATAAAACAGAGAGAGAAAGAGATAATAAAGGATATGAGAAAGTAAGATTAGATCCAGAGATCCTTCTCTCATTGGCACCAGCTATACTGAAACAATGGAGAAACTAAAGGAATTATTCCACCCATGTGTCTGACACGGGCTTTGTAAGTGCTTCTGTTGTCTGCCCACTTACCCTGTCATCTTTCACTCTCGATTTCAAAGACATCTTTGTGTGTGGTCTTAATAGTGGAGGAGTTTGTCATGCCATGCTTCACATAGCCCAGTGAATAGTGTGGTGTGTGTGTGTGTTTATGTGTGAAAGTGTGACATTTCTTATAAATGTTCTTTCTAAGTTAAAACTGATCAATATTAACAGTGACAGAAGTCTTGCATGATCTGTTTTTAAAGGATCTGTTCGGTAATCATGAGCCGGTGCTCCTCTAAGGTCATGGTTCAATGTAAATGGATTGTTTTATAATTGCTGCATTAGTAGAGGAATAGACTACTGTAATAGGATTTGTCTTGTGGTGTAGAAGCTTCCAGCCATGCTGATTACTGAGCAGATAAAGCAGTGCTGTGGACACAAAGGATTACACAAGCTGTCATGAGACATGTGGACATGTGTGCTGAAGAGACACATGCATTTGTAATAGGATTTGTCTTGTGGTGTAGAAGCTTCCAGCCATGCTGATTACTGAGCAGATAAAGCAGTGCTGTGGACACAAAGGATTACACAAGCTGTCATGAGACATGTGGACATGTGTGCTGAAGAGACACATGCATTTATCTACATAAAACATCATCTACTCACCATATACAGGAGGTGATCTTGTGGCATCATTCGTAGTTTGCAGAGGCCTTTGCTACAAGATTTGACAATAATGCTGAGGAAGAGCCTAAAGACCAGCTTACAATGAATTTCCATGCTGGTCCAGGTTGGATTATCCTGGACTATCTGGTGGCTGAGCAAAGCTATGTTGTTCACCAGCAAAACTAATATGGTCAGAGATCCCACCTTGTCCACATTGCCCCTTATTATCCTCCATCACTCAAAAATGTCAAGTCATTATGTGATGTGAGACACTTTGTTCCATTATTTCAGTGGTGTCTGTGCCTTCAGTGTGTCTGAAGGGAAGACAGCGTGCTTAGGTATAGCTGGGCCGTCGTCATTACTGGTCTCCGTTTAATGCTTGTGGGTAATGTGGCCTTCCTCAACTCTATTTGGGGATTTATGTTACTTGAACTCTGTCGGGCCTCCTTTCATCTGCTGTTCTGCCTTCAGTTATTAATTAGTAAATCCTCCTTATATGGTTGGCTTCCATTACCATACTTGTCAATGAACATACAGATTTTTACTCTAGACATTACACTACAGTACAAACATTTGGGGTCAGTAAGATTTTTTAAAATGTTTTGCAAATAAATATTTTATGCTCACCTAGGCTGCATTAATTTGATCAAAATACAGTGAAAACAGTAATATTACAATTTAAAATAAAATTTTCCATTTCTGTTGTCCTTTTAGATATTTAGTTGAGTGTGTGTAGGTCAGGATTGCCTTCATTGTGAGGACCTGCCAACACTTCTCTACTATGTAATTTAGTCTTCCTTGTAAGCATTCCGAATTTATTTGAGTGGATCATTTTTAATTTGGACTGTAGTCATTTTAGGCTTTGGTTTACTTATGTGTGTGTACTAAGTTTAATAGCATGTTGTCTATCTGTCTGTCGTTCCCTCTCTAGGAAACATTTTCCAATTGGGGACAGAGTGACGTTCAGTGGTAAAGAATGTGTCTGTCAGCACTGTTCCATCAAGCTGGTTAATTCCAATGAGCCAATAAAAATCCATGGGCCCAGCCGTAAGTTCCATCCTTCAATTTAAACATTTTCCTATTCATTTGCATGACATGAGGTCCACATGTTTGTGTGTTCGTGTAGATTAGGACTACGGGGGGCAACAGTTGGCGGGTGGTAGACTGGCCAAAGGAAACAGCTAATAAATAAAGTATAGTAAACCGTATATAAGTATTTTGCCAAATCTGCCACTCAAAAGTTGAGTGTGTGGGTGTGTGGTGTTTGTGTGTGTGTTTGGCAATTCACAAATCATAATTCCCATCTCTGGTTGTTTTCAGTAGTCTTCCTTATATATTTATTTTTTTTTCTGCTGCCTGGATCTAAAACCCTCCATATGGCTGTATTGACCTGCATGTCTCTGAGGGGAGAGAACAGACCCCTGTTCAGGGGCGGACTTATCCAATAAGCGAGGTAAGCGGTCGCTTAGGGCCCTGGGGAATCAGGGGGCCCCATCTGATAGGCCTATTGGCGAAACATATTTGCAACAATGTAGCCAATCACAGATATATCGTTTAATTTCTTGAACGTAATGACCCGAAGTGTTTAAGTTAGAATCCACTCACCGCTCAAAATGCCAAGTTTTTGTCAAGTGCTGAGTTCTGCAAGCTCGGGAATCCTCTCATTATAACAAAGTGTAGATACGATGTAAAAAAGAGATCAATTGTGCCGGTATAGAGCTTATTAACGGAATGTGTGAGATCGCAATGAACTGAAGTGACAGCTTGTAGTGAATTAGTGAGGGAGAGCTCTTTTCACACATTCTCGGCTGTATACTCCTGTCTGACTGTCTCAGAACGGGATCATTCACCTCAGTAAAAGAAATTTTGTGTTTCAAGTCATAGTTTTATTTTTCTTGATGTTTCAAAATGACTCGCTGGCTTGTGTGCTTTTCCTAGGCACGCTGGCACGAACTGTATAAATCCACGAATGCAATGACTGGAGATTTTTGCTTAATAATAGCGACTTAGATACTTTTCGTTTTTGTTTTTTCTCAGCAAACCCTACCGTATGCCTTCATAATTGATGAGTTGCATGGGATAATTTTATGTTAGTAAAACATTTGACTAATTACTGGTTGTGAAGGGATAAATAAGCTATAAACTTTAGAGCTGCGAAGCAAAATAGTGTTAGTATTAAAAGACACACGTAATTATTTTGTTGGGGCCCCATACCTGGAATTTGCTTAGGGCCCCCAAATCACTAAGTCCGCCCCTGCCCCTGTTCAACAGATTAGAAAATGTGTAGCGTCTGGGTAAACAGAGGCAAAATGCTGTGAAGTTTTTATAAAGGCCAGAGATGAAGAGCGTCTGAGCTCTGTGTCTGTTTACTCTTTGGTTGATCAAATGTAGAGAGTCTGAAAATATATGAACTTGTCATTTTTTTGTGCATTTTTTCCCATTATGTATATATATAAAGTAGGGCTGTCAGTTGATTAACATTTTTTAATCTAATTAGTTACATTATGTGGCAATTAATTCATCTAATTTATCGTAAATTAAATTTGGCTGTGAAAATACCCACAAAAGATAATTTAAAGCTATTATTGTGTTAAATGAGAAAAGTATCAAGTAGATATTATAAAATGGAGCTTTAGAAATAAATATTTTATTTGATTCAAAATAAAATGTATTACACAAACATTTAGGCTACAACTGCCTAACATAAACTATGGAGCATAAAAGAAGATAATTCGAGAAACATCTCAGTATTTTTTGTTCATACAATGAATGTCATTGGTAACCAAAAGAGTCTCCATACCAAAATACCTTATTTTATGTTCTGCAAAGCAAAGTAAGACATACAGGCTTGAAACAACATGAGGGTGAGTATGATGACATATTTTTCATTTTTGGTGAATATTCCTTTAATGTTTTTTTTAAAAATGTATTAGTATATATTCAAAAAAAAGTTTATGGACTAGGATTTTTTTAATGAATTGCTACTCTAATTAGGGTTGTGCTATAGTATGATAGTATTGTGTATCGACTATATCAGAGAATAATCGACGATTAGCAGATGTCTTTGTCGTAGTCAAGACATATAGGCCTCATTCTCCATTAATGTATATTAATAACAATATAATAATAATCACTATTATTATTATTAGGCGGGCCCATATAATTGCTAATTATTATCAATTTCCCCACTTTCCTCAGTCCGCACTGATTTTCACAACACACACACGGCGCGGCACAAAATGAGGAGCCTGTAGCCAGTGAGTCTCCAACCACAAACACAGACACGTATCGTCTGCTGATATAAGGTATTTCGTTGCACTTTAACAAGTAATCTAAACTGCCTATATATGTACAATATTTTAACCGAGCTCTCACTAAATGAGTTTAATGCCACAGTTATGTTAGAACACATCTCATTCTTGTTTCTGTGGTGGTGCGTCTGGCTCGTCATGGGGCGTGTGTTCTGGAGCGCTGTATGACTGATGTATCCATTCAATTTAAATTTACTCCAAATATATGAACTTACTTGTTTTAAATACTTTATATTTAACGTGTTCGTTTATGTCCAATGTGTTAAACTGTTGGTCTTTAAAATAAATCTACTTTTGATTTTCACCATTGACTTTGCAGACCAGACTGATCTGTAACTTCCGTGCGTCGATGCGGCAAACTTGTCACAGGACGCGCGGTCCTAATAGCAATGTATGACTGTTGTATCCGAATATATCTGAACTAGCTGTTTTAAATATTTTTGTATTTAACATGTTAGTTTATCAGTATGTTTGAAAGTATATTATTTCGATTCATGGTGATTCCATAGGCTCCCTCTCTCTCGCGCGCGTGGTATAAAACACCAAATAGTTATGAAATAGCCTATTACAAGATAATATCATCTATTGGCGATCTCACGGACTGGCGATATGACGATTTGAAAAATGACCATATCGCCCAACACTACTCTAAATAATAAACTAAAACTGCCAGTAGGTGGTGGTATATATCGGTAAAAAAAAATTATTGAGTCATTCATTCATTCGATTCGTACAAACTGCTGATTCATCCAAGAATGATGTAACTAGCTGTCTTTATGATTCGGCCTTTTAATAATTGGTTCACCCGATTCGTTCAAAACATGGATTCATTCAGAAACGAATCACCGCTGTGTGTTGCAGTGTGTTGCACGGAGTCGCACAGTAGTTCTGCTGTGGCTTTAAAGCCTAGGTAATATTTTTGTTGGTAAAATTGAGCAAAAAAAGACAAAATTGTGTCATTGAGGAAAGAAATTGTTGGAATATAAGAGTGCATACTTTAACAGCTGTCTGTATAAAGATTTACCTTATTGATCGTGAAGGTGAACTGAAGAAAGCCGAGCTCTGTGTCACAGCGCAAATACTGTAAACATAGCTGAACTTCTTCCAAATTAAAACAAATGATGCACTGGCCTTTCTGTGCTCAAAATCCTGTTACGGTCATACATCATATGCTGGCCTACCCAGCCTACAAAGCTCAACAGTGTATTTCTGCTAACCTAACCTCAATACCGATTTATTGATTTGTATTTCATGTGTTTTTTGTTATAAACCTGTCAAGGCCGACTGGACACAGGAAAGACTTTTGAACCTTAAGTCCATTATATAACCTCTCTTCCCTTCCTCATGGCTCTTTTAGACTGTGCAGGTTGTAAGGAGGAGATCAAACAGGGTCAATCTCTGCTGGCATTAGAGAAACAGTGGCACGTCAGCTGCTTCAGGTGTCAGACCTGCGGCCTGGTCCTGACGGGAGAGTACATCAGCAAGTGAGTGACACTCCTACTGTTGACCTGCTGGCTTTCTTTCAACCACACATTGTGTTGCACAAAGCAGCCTGTTTCTTGTGTTTGGAACCAGATTAACTCTGTTTAATTAGTTTCACTAATATTTTACACATTTGCTTCCATTAATAGGCCTTTGTATCATTGGTATATGTGGATATAAAATATGTGGATATACAATTCAATTTAGATTCAGAAATTTGTGTGGACACTTTCTCACTGTATATACATTACCATTCAAAAGTCATGTGACTCGAGTAATGGTGTTAAAAATAAATATACAAAATATTAAAATAATTATTTTAAATTGTAATAATATTTCACAATATTTCTGTATTTTTTATCAAATAAATGCAGATTTGTGAGCATAAGAGATTCATTTAAAGACATTAAAAGTCTTACGGACTCCAAACTTTTGAATGGTAATGTGTATGTATATATACTTGATTTACTGATAAGAAGGTGCTCCTGTTGGGGACTTTTGTAAAAATTAATAATAATAATAGAGTCACGGAGGTCATAGTATTTTTTGGTTTCTCAAAACCTAACCCATGTAGTTTTAATTTTTGGTAACAGGATAGAAGGTGGTCATTCATGTGAGTCTTAATTTGCATGCAGAGACGGCATTCCTTACTGTGAGTCAGACTACCACACCCAGTTTGGGATAAAGTGTGAAACATGTGACAGATACATCAGTGGACGTGTGCTGGAGGTGAGTCTACATCCCCACCCCCCAACCTAGACATATAGAGAAAAGTTAGATCTGCCTATGATATTATATTATTAACAAAAACAAATATTATACCTTACAGTGCAATTTAAGAAATAAATACTTTTTATTATCAAGGATGCAGTAAATTGATCAAAATTATAGTTAAGACATTTGTAATGCAGTTCTTGCTGTTCTTTTGAACTTTCTATTCATCATAGAGTACTGAAAAAATCTATCAGGGTTTTTACAAAAATATTAAGCAGCACAACTGTTTTTAACATTGATAATAATAAGAGACTTTGAAAAACATACAAAAAAAACAAAAACAAATTGACCCCAAACTTTTAAATGGTAGTGTTATTTGTTAGAAATATAATGTAAGTTTTATTCTTGTCCACAGACCACCTGTAATACCTTTGTGGACTCCATGTAGAGAACACTGAACCTGAGGAATTGACTCATTACTTAAACACATATACTGTAGTAGTTCTTTGTGATGAGTGACTCGTCTTTGATTGCTATTGACACTGAATTACCTGAACTCTGCTGAATAGACACTGATTACGTTGAGTTATACCTGAAAAGAATATACATTTATCCATCAAGCAGGCCAGGCAGCAAGCCTCCGTTATAAAAAGATCAAGGGCTAAATATGAGGAGATGGATGAAGAAGCCCATACAGACAGGGGAATAAAAACCACCATTTGAAGCACTCTTCCCTCAGAAATACACACCTTTTTCTCTCTCAGAACACTTTTACCATTTATGGTTAACAGATGGCAAAAAAATACACCTTTGAGAGACTAGTAGAGGATAACGCTTTGAGAGAATAAACAAGTAAGGAAAGCATCACTATTATTGCCTTTGATATTTATTTTTCTTGTTCTTCCTGTATATATATATATATATCTGTGTGTGTGTGTGTGTGTTGCAAATGGAGCGTTAAACGTTAAGGCTCTTTACAACTGTTTCAATGGATAGTTACTGAGAGAATGAGTGATCGAGCTAATGAAGAGTCAGTGGGTTGCCCTGTCTTAAGTTTTCCTCCCCTGTGGCTTGTCCTAATATTCTGGCCTTTGACGCTTCATAAGCAAGATTATTTTGGCAGGTACCCCTGGCACTCTTTCTTTTATTGACTTGCTATTTTCTGACACTTCCTAGTAGGGTTGTGGAGTCATGGAGAGAGAGACAGAGAACGTGAGAGACTTTGAGAAATGTGACGGTCGCAGGGGAAGAGAAACATGATGAGGTAGTTTACATACAAATAAGAAAGGAGATAATTTGCCAGCTGAGAGTTCCAGAGTTGATGAAGCTTAATGCTAATACACATGCATTTGAGTGAGATGTGTGTGTACTCACACACAAACAGAGTTCCTGTCACTCTGTTTGCTCTTATCCCAGTCTGAGTGTCTGGTGTGAAGTGCTCCGTGTTCCAGCGAGAGCTCAAGTCAGGTTATTTATAGCTAGTGGGACACAGGCTGATTTATCTCTATCTGCCTGTTTGATTTGCACTCATTCCCCCTAGGAGACACCTAGTGATACCACATGCCTCTGAGCATTTAGAAGCTGACAGCTCACTGATTCCTGGAGCAATGACAGCATACACTATGTCTCTAGCTCAGTGTTTCCCAACCTTTCTCGTGGCACCCTTTGGAAATTTTAACAAATTTGTGGCACCCTACAAAATTAATTTTGTCACAATTTTTGAATTTCTAACTTCGATATGATATTTTGAAAAGTATAGATATTCGGTACAACGGGGATGAACTGCAGAATATAATGTCATACAGGTATTTTTAATATTATAAAAAAAAATTGTCCATCAATGGTGGCAATCAGTAGGCTAATTTCTAATGAAGATACCAGTTTATATGACAGATTTTAATGTAGGCTTTTATTCATATGTAAACATTGTGAGATAGCTAGTTATAATGGTAATTAAACAAAGTTTTGCTCACTCTGTGTATTTTTGATTTTACAGTTGGGTCATTTTGTTGCAGTAGCACGAGATCGCTTGATTTAAAACTTTGAATTGAATAAAAAATGACAAGGAGGCTAAGCAGTTAATAAAATAAGAACAAATAAAGAAATTACTAATGATAGCAGAAATAAAAAATAATGATATGCCTACAAATGAAATAAATTGCTTTTAAATTTTTCAGGTAGGTCTAACACACTGTAGGTCTATTAAGAGATTTTTTTTTTTAACCAATTATCCAAATAATGTTTAATCCTAGAAAGCTATTATTATCAGAACAAGCAAGCATAACGGTTAGCAGATCAATGAATGAGAGGGCAGCATTACCAGAGTTGCCCATTTACCACACCTTGTTACAGCACAGTAGGGCGATTGCAGACAGAAACAATACTGTACTACATAGATGTTCCTGTCAGCTCGATTTCTATGGACTTTGTTCCGATGAGCATGAACGGTATATGAATGGAGCACTCTCATGGGCCGTGAGCGACTGAGCGGAGCGCACACTCGCATAGAGCGGGATAATACGCAGAGCATCACACCATGTGAAAGTGAAACCTGAGCGGTGAACTAATTTTCGGCAGCCGGAATTTCGGTGCATCTCTATTTATTGGCGACATCAGAAATGGATATTATATAATAGCTGCTTTTTTTGAACATTTTAACAATTTAAAAAAATATTAAAAAATGATTTTTTTACACAGCACCCTTCCCTGCTCATCGACAGACGGCACCTACCGGTTGGGAAACGCTGCTCTATCTCATAACTGGCCTTCTTTTCGCCACTGCTCTGTGCCTCCTCTCCACTATGCTCCTTTCTTTGGGCTTCCTATAACAACATTTGGTGTATTTGAGTGTTAGTCTATAAATAGCAACTGTCATACTAGTCTTAAGTACTTACTTTTTACATTTTTATAATTTTTTTTATTTATTTTACCTTTATTTAACCAGGAAATTTAAAAACTCTTGAGAGTTTAAAATTTAATTTACAAGTGGGTCCTGTCCAAGATAGGCAGCACATATAGTTACACATAAAACAAAATACATTTGTTTACATACACAGAAACATACACAAATCACTCAAAACATTTACAATCAGGTGACTCTACAAATAGATCCTTTAAAATACATTTAAAATCATTTAGTGATACCAACTCTTTTAAGCACAACTTATCTTGTAGTTGATTCCAATCAAATGGAGCAGCATAACTAAATACCCGTTGACCCAATTACTATTACATACATAATAGGCAGTTATTTTGTTGGTCTTTATTCTTCTAATGTAGATAGTTCCAAACAAAGTCACAAAAGAATCCGTGGTTGTGTCTCTGAGCAGCTCAGACCATTTAGTGTTTTTGAAGAGAATTTGAGTGAATGATTCAAATGACTTACTGAAGAGAGTCACTTGTTTTGTTCCTGAATGAATAAGTGTTTTGAACAAATTGTTTGAGTGACTGATTCAATGACTCATTCATAAAAACAGTCACGTGATTCATGTTAAATGAATCAGTTGCGTGAATGATTCAGCCGATTCTTTCATGAAGACAGTCACGTTTCACTCCTTAATGAATCAGTTTGTACTATAATTCAGTTCAGTAAGTGATTAAATAGTTGAGTGACGCTTTCAGAAAGTCATGTTTTTTCCTGAATGAATGAATGTTTTTAACGAATCATTTGAGTGACTGATTCAGTGACTCATGAAGACGGTCACATGTCTTGTTTATCAGCGAATCAGTGTTTTGTACAAATTGTTTTAGTGGCTCATTCAGTGATTCATTCATAAAGACAGTCACATATTTTGTTGCTGAATCATTTCCAGTTAATTAGTTTTGAACCGAGCCAAGTGATTAAATGATTCAATGTCTCGTTTACAATGACAGTCACATGTGATGTTTGGTTTTAAATCAATCAGTTCAGTGAATGATTAAATAATTAAATGATTCATTCATAAACACATTGTGTTTAGTACCTGAATAAATTCGTATTTTTGAATGAATCAGCTGAGTGAATGATTCCAATGACTCTCTTATAAAGACAGTCACTAGTCGCCACCTACTGGTGTAACGACGTAAATACAAACTGTGAAAGTGTCAGTACTGTTGGACTGTTACAGCAGCACTGCTGGTATGCTGCTTGACTAGCTTGAAGGACCAGTATTAACTGTTGTATAATTTTAATTATAATAAATGAATGCCTTTTTACACCGTACACTTAGGGGACATTTTTGTTCTATCTAATTTGTCCCATTTCCTCAACTAGAACTCTAAACAACCAGTGTAAATATTTAAAAAAATTGTTAATTCTCTGCAGTTCCATCAACAAGCTCATATTTTTTTTAACTGGCCCAGGGGAACAATTCTCTCAATTACTGATTCTTGGCACTGAAGGATCTACGTAAGCTTTAAATGTGTGTACGGTGAGCAAGAGAGTCATTAAACGTCTGTAGAGCTGAAATGAGTCTTGAGCAGTATTAAAACCGCAATAAAGGAGGAGTGCTTTGTTGCTTAATATGGAGGACACTGTTGAGACAAGTATATGTTTACTGTGTTTATTGTGCTCATGATAATGGGTTTAACAGGTGGAGCATTTATGTGCTGTTCAGGTTTTAAAATCTTTTAAGAGTATCCTACAATATTTTCTAATTCCTCTGTTTGTCCCTGTCTTTCTCTGTCCAGGCTGGAGGGAAGCACTACCACCCCACTTGTGCTCGCTGTGCCAGGTGTCAGATGACATTTATAGAAGGAGAGGAGATGTATCTCACAGGTGAGGAGAGGTTACAGAGGTCAACAGCCGGCACTTTCCATGAATAGGGTGCAAAGTAGGGCCTGAAACTCTTCCAAATAAGGAAGTGATTTTTTTTTCTTTTTCAACAAATGGTCAGTGAAAGTTGCTTAACTTTCAGAAAATAGTGATTGTCAACCTCAAGTGGTCGAACTACATTTATATGAGCTGTTTTATTTTCTATTCATTTTCTATTCATTGCAATTACTTAAATGTGGAAACATGTTTAACTATAGTGTTAAACACCTAATTAAATTTTTTTCTAACAATGAACATTACAAATATATAAATATATAATGTTATATAAAAAGATATAATATATTTAACATTGGGCATGAGCCTTCCGTAATGTGTATACATTAACATGAGAAATCTCAAATGTCTCAGGTGCCTATGGGATTTGCATTGATGAGCAAAGATCTTATGTCCCAGACAACTGAACACAGAAATAAAAAAAGCAGGCACTCATTGACATACAGAGAAGTAAGAGTATACAGCTACTGTATGACATTAAAGTGACTTTAGGATATTTTTAAACTTTTCATTGCACACTTTGGCAATTCTTGTGAGAAACCTTGTGAAAGATGTTTTCTGAAACGTATGAGAGATTAAAAGTTTTTTTTTTTTAATTACTCAAAGTAAGTTTTTGTTTAGAAAAAATAATTGAGATATTCATTCACAAGTTCATCCTTGTGACAGAGCAGATGAGCACTTTGCTTATAAAAGAGCTCTTTATAGAATATTCCATGACATATTATATATATCTTTCAATATTAGCTTCATTTCCAGACCATCATGAACAATATTCAAGATTCATGTGGGAGATAAAGGCTGTAGTGAGACTTTTATGAAGAAACTGATGTTGTTCCACAAAGAGTCACAGAGGCTCATCTTGATCCGTCTCAATGCCCCATTCAGTGGATTTCCTCTGTAGAATTGTGTGATCGCTCATATGACTTCCAGTGCCAGCGGCTGGCGGACATTAGAATGCACCGCAGGTCTTTCTCTGTGTTTGTCTGTTCTGTTTCACATTCAGCGCAGAGATGTGTAAGTGTGTTACAGGCTAGCGAACACGTCTTGAGGTAAATGCATTTAAAAGTCAGCAGAGCCGGCCGTCAGCACATTACTATCATGCAAAAAGAGAGAGGTACGTAGGGAACAAGAAAGGGAGAGAATGAGCCAGGCAGAGACAGAGCATCGGATTAAAAAACCCATTAATCTGAAATTGAAATACCACAGTTGAATGAATGCACTCTGGCCTTTCTTCTCATAGAGTCATTACATTAAATGTATTTGCTTTAGCTTGAGTTATCCATCTGCTTCCAAATCTCAAACTCACCATTGAGGTCAGGAGGAATGTGACTGGCAGGCAGGTCTAAAATGTCAAATTGAATAAAATTTGCAATAAAAATGTCATATTGCCAGTCCATCAGGACATTTTCTTCCCTTCAAAAGAGGACATGGAGCCATTGCCTACTCCAAAAAATAAAAAAAGAGAGAGAGTTGACATCACAAAAACAAATAAATCCAATAATATAACAATTAAATAAAAAATACATAAAAATGAGAATATATATATTCAGTTTATAAAATGTAGAAGTATGATTTAATTTCAATAACCATGTTAGTATCCTAATGATTAAAAGTTTGGGTTCAGTAAGATATTTTATTTGATATTTTTGAAAGAAGTATCTTATTCTCACTAAGTCTGCATCAAAAAATACAGTGAAACAGTAATATTTTGAAATATTATTACAATTTAACATGTTAGTGAAATGTTTTATTAGTATAAATGTTGAAACTGTGATAATCTTTTAACATCATTTATTTGAAATATTTTGTAACAATGTGAAGGTCTTTACTGTCACTTTTGCTCTTTTTAATGTATCCTTGGTAAATAAAAAATAAATACTGTCAACTGCATCCATGTGGTTTAAATCTCAAATCCATCCCACCTTTTACGTTTTAAATCAAGTCATTTTAAGGTGTCTTGAATTAACACATGGCTGGATTAAAGGTTTTATGCGCTGTATCTAACGTTCTCCTCTTTGTTTGGCTCTGTTTCTCAGGTTCAGAGGTGTGGCATCCTGTGTGTAAACAAGCATCTCGAGCAGAGAGGAAACTGAGAGTAAATGTCTTTTTTTTAACAGTTACACACTGATTTTCAAAATTCCTGCAGATCTCACTCGGAACCTCTTCTGGTTTCTTTCTTATTTTATTTTACAGCTCAGACGCACATCAGAAACCTCCATCTCTCCGCCAGGCTCTAGCATTAGTTCACCCAGCAGAGTCATCTGTGTAAGTAGCCATTCACTGTCCAGCTCGAAAGAAAACGATAGATCTGTAAATGATACAAAATCAGAACATTTGATTTTAAAATGATGATACTTTTTGTCATTATTTTGACATGTGTTCATGTTAATGTTAGGTACAAGTTAAAGGGACAGTTCACCCAAAATTTAAAATTCAGTCACCTTTTATTGTTGATCATGTTGATCCAAACCTGTATGACTGTATTTCTTTTGTGGGACACAAAAACACTGTACAGTTATCACCAAATTACCAAATTTGATTATATAAATAATGACAGAACATCCATTTTTGAATGAACTGAAATTCTAAATTTTAAATTTGACATACACTGCCATGAAAAGTAGTGTAAAAGTTTAAAGTTTTTGTTTTTTGGGGGGTTTTTGAGAGAGAGAGAGAGAGAGAGAGAGAGAGAGAATACTTATACTTGAGCAAGGATGCATTAAACTGATTAAAAGTTACTACAGACTGTTTATAATATTACAAAGATTCCTATTTCACATAAATGCTGTTTTATTTCTTGGTTTGGTTTCCATAAAAATAGTGAGCAGCACAGCTTTTCAACATTGATAATAAGAAATGTTTCAAATCAGCATATTATAATTATTTCTGAAGGATCATGTGGCACTGAAGACTGGAGTAATGGCTGCTGACAATTGAGCTTTGCATCACAGGAATAAATTACATTATAAAATACATTAAAATTTAAAACATTTATTTTAAATTATAAAAATATTTCACAATATTACAGTCTTTACTGTATTTTTGATCAAATAAATGCAGCCTTGGTGAGCATAAGAGACTTCTTTCAAAACCATTAAAAATCTTGTTAACCCCAAACACTGGATTGGTAGTGTAAAATGCCATGAAGATTCCTGTGGTTTCTCAACTAGTACATCATGGCACATGACAGTTAGAGGTTTGATTTCCAGAGAATGCATGTACTGATAAAATGTATAGCTTGAATGCACTGAAGGTTGCTTTGGATAAAAGCATCTGTCAAATGCATAAATGTAAGTATTATTGGCCATCCCAAGATGGATGACTCTCGTGCTTGAGTTTATTGGCTTGTTCATAATGTGTTTGTGTGCGTTCTGCAGTGGTGCCGTCATTAACATCACATGTGAAAGTAAAGGCCAGCCCGAGTGTGTAACCTTTGTGCAGTGTGTGTGTGATTGATGCATGCATAACACATTGTAAGCATATACGCTGGCAAGCCCTGCAGCTCCATGCTCTGCTGAAGGTCAATCGTGACACGTGCTGAAGGTCAAGCTGTATATCTATGAGATTCAAATAGAAATAAAAACCTTAAAATACTATCTGGGATCATTGGTAAAGAAAGTCACCAATTTAAAAATTTTAAAGGGATAGTTCACTCAAATATGAAAGTGTGTCATCATTTACTCACCCTCGTGTCGTTCCAAATCAGTACGACTTTCTTTATCCTGTTGAACACAAAATAAAATGCTTTGTAAAACATTTAAACTGTTTTTGTCCATACAATGAAGGTCAGTGTGGTCCAAAACAACACTGGACCCTTACATAGTATGGGGGGGGTATTTTTTAAAATATATTTTTTGTTTAACTTAAGTAAGTCATACAGGTTTGAAATGACATTGAGGGTGGGTAAATGATGATGGTTTTCATTTTTGGTTGAACTATCCCTTGAAATAGTATTTGGATCATGTAGTTTATACATCCAAAATAAAAACAGAAACTTCAGTTTGCATGTTAACTTTATACTTATCCCACAAAAATGATGTCATAAGCAGTCTTATCAAATCCACTATGACATTTTTGTAGCATTTATGTGCTATATTACAGTTTCAATCATGAGCTCAATTGTATTCTAACGGCACTTGCTTTAAAGTGTGCCAACTGTGCCGCGGGCTTATTCCCACACTTAATTGTATTGTTAATGTTGCTGTCGCCTGTCATCATTGCTGTTTTTTTCAGGCCTGCCCATTGCATTTGATGTGTGAGTGTGTGTGTATCTGTCACGTGTCCCTCCTCCTCAGGCAAAATTGGAGAACGAGATCCTTGATTACAAAGACTTGGCGGTGCTACCTAAGGTTAAAGCCATTTATGAAGTGCAGAGGCCAGACTTCTGGTCCAATGAGCCCAGTCACAGATATTGCTCCGATGACAGGCTAGAGCGTCTCAGCTTTGGGGAGGTACTGCCCTAGAGGACCACTAGAGCCACTCTGGGTCGACTTTTAGCATGTCTCCCCCTGTTGCCGGATCTACTGGCCTGGTCCTAGCCGAGCTTAGCTTTGAGTTTCTCATCTATGTTGCATCCGTTGGCTGGCTGTATGCTTTTGTTTGCTGAAGCACTATGTTGTGCCTTTCTCCCACTATTAATAGTGAATATGAGTGCTTTTGGTTGAGCCACCTTGCTTTAGTTTGCTTTTGGAAAGCTCTCTAAAAAACGCTAGCGATTTGTGTGATGTTGCTTAAAAGGACAGTTCACCCAAAAAATGTGCAATTCTATCATTTACTCCCCCACATATTGTTCTAAACCTGTATGATGTTTGAGGAACACAAAAGGGAGATGTTTAGCAGAATGTCGATGCTGCTCTGGTTTTTACATTGAAGCGAACTGTGAACACAAGCTACTTAATCATTTTGTTTGTAGTATATAGAAGAAAAATCATAGAGTTTGGAATGACATGAGACTGAGTAAATGATAGGATGAACTATCTATAGCTGGGTGAACTATCTCTTGAATTTATGTTTGCCGAGTAGATAATGTTGAGTTCTGCAGGAGATGCAAAATAGGTTGGTCTGATCACAGTGGCTCCTTCACCTCCGTCCTCTTGCTCTTTTCACTCCCCTTACACATCAGATGTCATGGAGGAAGAGACTGAAGGTTTATCTCTGATTTACTGTTGTACTCACTCTCTCCTTTTTTTGTCTCCACAGTCTTTGGGCACACTCTCCCCTTATTCTCAGGTAAAAGTTTTGACTCAAATTTACTGTGTTAAGTCCACAGCAATATATTTTGCAACCAAGCTATCAATCTGTCTAAAGTAGATTTAGCACGTAAGTGTGTGATTAAGTGTGTTAAATTGACAGTTGTTGCTCTATTAATCATTTTGGTCACTGAGTAAATAAAAATGAGAGATTCTCACAGTCATAGTTATGAATAATGGCATTTTATGTGACTAGGACATGTATGACAGTATGGACATGAGGATGAGAAGATCCTCCAGTCCGGGGTACATAGACTCCCCCACCTACAGCAGACAGGGCATGTCTCCCATCATGCCCCGCTCTCCACAGCACTACTACAGATACGGTGAGTCCCTGCTGCTGAGCAGAAACAAAAAATACACTCCGTCTCATCCCTGATTTATGGGATGCTGGTGTAACCAGCTTGCGGCTTCATCAGAAAACTATGCAAGTTGACCAGCATTTCTTGCTGGTAAACTACATGGATAGTGGACCAGCACTAACCAGCTTGAATCAGCATACTGGTCTAAGCTGGTCTTTTCAGCAGGAATGGCTTGAGAACTATACTGAATATGCAGTATAGTGGAAAATATACTATATATTTCTTGCTTTGCCTGTATACATAAAATTGTGGTTTGCCGTTATATAGCAAGGACATTGAACACAATTTCAAAACCTTTTGCAAGAGTATTGTTACTGGGGTAGTACCCTTGCATTTAGGTACTAATATGTACTGTACATTTTAGGTACTGATATGTACATTTAAGGTATCAGTATGCATCCTTTATGGGTAAATAAGGTACAAAGGTTTACCTTTTGAAAAGGTACCACTCCAGTACAGCTTTTGTATCTTTTTTATGAGAGTGTAGTGACTGATGTTGAGTACTGATAGTGATTTTAAAGTCAGCATGAAATGATATTCACAACCAATTTTACCTCTGTAATGTGATTTATTTACAAGTAAAATGGGACGTTCAGTGACAAAAGAGAAAGGAGAAGTGCTATTTTAGTATTATTTAGATACTATTATAGTATTCATTCATATTTTGAAGTACCTTTTATTTGTTTATTTTCAGTTTTCATTTTAATTTTTGTTGTTTTATTAATTTTGTCATGTTTTTATCATTTTATAATTTTTTATATTTCTATTTATCTTTATTTTTATTTCAGTTATAGTAATTTTAGAACTTAAACTTATTCAACTATTATTTCAATGCAACATTTCTAAATTTCATTCTCATTTGTGATTATTTTATTTTGTTTCAGCTTTATTTCAATTAACGGAAATATATTTTAATTAATTTAATTAACAATATAAACACTGGGCAAGACAGTACTTTATTCATCTGGAATTGATTGGATCTTAAAGTTGTGATGTGACCCAAAAAGTTATTCAATTTTGATGAAATACATTTTTAAAATAATGAGATTGTGATGAATTATTTACAACAAGAGCACAGTAAGAGATTTCATGTTGACTTTAACCAAAATAAGCTTTATAGGCTTTTTATGTGGGATATGTTTGGCTGTTATTTGGGAGTGTGTCCCGCCATTCCACCCACATCCTATGCACCCCTCTGTCTGGCACAGTATGTCTTTTCTTCTGTTTTGAAATGCATACTGTCCCTGCCTGGCTAATCTTGGATCATTGATCTGATGATCGCCGGTGTGATGATTGAGTGTGTGTGGTTAGGGCGCACAGGAAGTGTGCACTCATGCTCTGGTTCTGTTACTGTCATTGGCTTGGGGCTTGCTACAGGCACTGAGAGTGGCAGAAGTTCACCCTATTACAATCAGCTAGATGCCCGGTCCAGCACGCCCACCACAAACCAAGCTCCCAAGCATTTCCATGTGCCAGGTAGGCCAGGCCTCGACATTCACCTCATTGGCTGCTGTCATCATTGTCATATTCATCCAGCAGTATATATGAATATAAATTAAAGTCTCGTTAATGAATCAAAGTCTCTGTAACTGTTGAATATGTCTATGCTATACATCTGCAGTATGGCTGTACTCCTTTTTTGTGTTCTCTTCAACCGTTCCACTCTCCTCCACCTTACCCTAAAGGTCCCTGGAAGCCTGAAAAGGAAGAACAAAAAAGCATTTCCTGCCCCTTTTACTTTGCTTTATTCTGCCTGTCACTTACATCTCCTCCATGTTTTATTTCTAATCTCTCCCTTTCTTCTCAGCCACAGGGGAGCCCAACATCTACAGGAAGCCTCCCATCTATAAGAGACATGGTATAGTGTACTCGGCCTGCTCTGGCCTGTTTTCCCTCACGCTCAGTCCTGAGGCTGTGTGGGCTCATGGGAAAGATGTGTCTGATTAGTGTTAGTGTCCTCCATAGCTGTCCTCCAGCAAACCCTTTTGTCTAAAAGACTTTAAGAGAAGTAGTGAGCAAATGAGGAAGAAAAACAGCTCATATTAAATTACTAGAGGATTTGGCGTGCACAAATGAAGTATATACCATGGTACACATGTTAGAAGTAGCTTAGTACAGTCGCAAGAACACGTATGTGAACCTTTTTGGATTGAACTAGTATTCTGTGTAAATTGGTCATTGAATTTGATCTGATCTCTGATATAAATCATAGCAATATATGAATACAGTGTGCTTAAAAAATATATTAGACAAACTGTTATACATCTTTACATCTTCAGCGAACCAGTGCAAAATAGAAAAAGTATGTAAATACTTATATATAAAATAAATGCTTTTTATATAACTGCCACACGTTTTCTATAATTGCAGATCTGCAACGGTCTGGATAAATTTTGCCTGTTTGTTTAAGCAAACTGTGTTTATCTACTATTTTATGACCAATATATTAAGAAATTCATGTAAATCAAATGGATTCACATTCTTTATTTCTTGGAACTGTATGTCTTAGTTGAAAAAAGGATAAGAAATTGTCCTTTCTGCTCAAGCATCAGAGTGCATCCTGCTTTCCTTTCCGTGCATGATAGAAGAATGTAGAACTGGCACGAGCGCTCCTGCTTCTACAGGGGGTGATGCAGAAGGATGATGCTTGCTGAGGCATGGTTAAAACTTGCCATGCCCCCCCCCCCCCCCCCCCCCCCCTGCTTTAGATCGCTGTGAATTGACCGCATTAGATGCCCACAGAGAAGCCCCACTGAAGTTACGCTCAACCCTGTTGAGAAACCGCTGTTAGGAAGGCAAACCTGTTTAAGCATGAAATGAGCAAGCGTGAAAGTCTAAACATCCTACGGTAGTTCACAGAGTTCAAATGGCAGCCATATTGTTTCTGATAACACACTGAATGTTACATGTACTGTAGGGACTAGGTAAGTCCCTACACTACTTCTGTCAGTTATTTGGTGTCAAATCCTTTGATAGAATTGTGTTTATGTGCTATATCTGGCTGTTCATTTCATAATTTACAATCTCAAACTTTTGTCAATACATTGGTTATTATGTCCTCAAAAGCCATGAACTCCTAACCCTTTAACTCAACAATAGTAATAGTACATATTTCCCTTAACTGCATGTCTCTGTGTGTGTATTTATATGTGTATATTCTGTATAAATGTGCATTAGAGACTTGTGCCATTTTCCGTATGATTAATTATGATCCTTGTTTTTGATTATAACAAAATAAGAAATAATAACATTATACCTGATATATTTTAAAGATAATAAAGTGGGTTAATGGGTAATAAAGGGCTCAACATTAAGGATTTTATCTGGGCTCAACAGTTCAGATTTTTTGCCATGCCAGTGTTTTCACCCCACCAAAAAAGTTATGTATTTTAATGTAATCCAGAAAAATATTTTTCTACTTTATGTATTTTTGTCAGGAACGGAAAAATGAAGGATAATATAATACTAATAATAATAATAACATCTAATCAGTGTTGGGGTAGCGCATTACAAGTACCATAATCAGATAACTTTTTTATGTAACTAGTAATGGTAACCCATTACTTTTTAATTTGCAAGAGAATATCTGAGTTACTTTTCAAATAAGTAACGCAAGTAACTTTTGCTTTCCCATTTATTCACTGATAACCTTTTAATATCACTTTGGTGTGAAAGGCTCTTACAGTTACACCCAAAATATATTAGTGTTTTTTTTGTTAGTAAAAACAAATAGCATCCCAACCCAACTGACAAAAAGTAACCCAACACGCAATGTAGAGCAATACTTACCATACAAAATTGACAATTCGTAACACAATTAGTTACTTTTTATGGTAACTCAGTATCTAAAAAATGGGGGCACCCTTACTTTGATAGTGATTTTTCTCCACACTTGATACTAATACAATAATAATAATCCATGAAACATGTTTTATTTTGACAATATCAAAAGACAACTTTTCACAGCATCACTGGCTTGAAAACTTTCAGATCCGTAATACAGGTGCATCTTAATAAATTAGAATGTCGTGGAAAGTTCATTTATTTCAGTAATTCAAAACAAATTGTGAAACTCGTGTATTAAATAAATTCAATGCACAGACTGAAGTAGTTTAAGTCTTTGTTTTTTTTTTAATTGTGATGATTTTGGCTCACATTAACAAAAACCCACCAATTCACTATCTCAACCAATTTTAATATGGTGACATGCCAATCAGCTAATCAACTCTAAACACCTGCAAAGTTTTCCTGAGCCTTTAAATGGTCTCTCAGTTTGGTTCACTATTCTACACAATCATGGGGAAGACTGCTGTGAAAACAATGAAAACAATCATTGACACCCTTCACAAGGATGTTAAGCCACAAACATTCATTGCCAAATAAGCTGGCTGTTTCACACGTGGCTGTATCCAAACATGTTATCAGAAAGTTGAGTGGAAGGAAAAAGTTGGAAGAAAAAGATGCACAACCAACCAAAAGAACCACAGCCTTATGAGGATTGTCAAGCAAAATCGATTCAAAATTTGAGTGAACTTCACAAGGAATGGACTGAAGCTGGTGTCAAGGCATCAGGAGCCACCACACACCGACGTGTCAAGGAATTTTGGTTCAGTTGTCGTATTCCTCTTGTTAAGCCACTCCTGAACCACAGACAACATCAGAGGCGTCTTACCTGGGCTAAGGAGAAGTAGAACTGGACTGTTGCCCAGTGGTCCCAAGTCCTCTTGCTCGTTTCAGATGAGAGCCAGTTTTGTATTTCATTTGGAAACCAAGGTCCTAGAGTCTGGAGGAAGGGTGGAGAAGCTCATAGCCCAAGTTGCTTGAAGTCCAGTGTTAAGTTTCCACAGTCTGTGATGATTTGGGGTGCAATGTCATTTGCTGGTGTTGGTTCATTGTGTTTTTTGAAATCTAACGTCACTGCACCCGTTTACCAATAACTTTTGGAGCACTTCATGCTTCCTTCTACTAACCAGCTTTTTGAAGATGCTGATTTAAATTTTCCAGCAGGATTTGGCACCTGACCACACTGCCAAAAGCACCAAAAGGTTGGATAAATGACCATGGTGTTGGTGTGCTTGACTGGCCAGAAAACTCGCCAGACCTGAACCCTATAGAGAATCTATGGGAAATGAGAAACAATAGACCAAAAAATGCAGATGAGCTGAAGGCCACTGTCAAAGAAACCTGGGCTTCCATACCACCTCAGCAGTGCCACAAACTGATCACCTCCATGCCACACATTATTGAGGCAGTAATTAAAGCAAAAGGTGCCCCTACCAAGTATTGAGTACATGTACAGTAAATGAACATACTTTCCAGAAGGCCAACAATTCACTAAAAATGTTTTTTTATTGGTCTATAGGTTATGTTTTTTTATTGGTCATAGGTTATGAAGTATTCTAATTTGTTGGGATAGTGAATTGGTGGGTTTTTGTTAAATGTGAGCCCAAATCATCACAATTAAAGAACAAAGACTTAAACTACTTCAGTCTGTGTGCAGTTTGAATTTATTTAATACACGAGTTTCACAATTTGAGTTGAATTACTGAAATAAATGAACTTTTCCACGACATTCTAATTTATTGAGATGCACCTGTATATACTATAGGACCAGATATAAACTTTGTCCACATTTTCTTTAGGGGAAATTGTGAAATGGCATTAAACGTGGTATGGTGTGCAATATTGTCTGAATAATAGTTGTTCCAATCATTCAGACATTTACTGTGCAGTTCTGACCTTTTTTGAGGGATAAAATCTGTGGAATGAGTTGAAGTATACTAAATGGTGTTAAATGGAATGAAGCGCACTAGACATTTATTGGTTTCTAACAGCATCAAATTAGCTAAAATGTTTAAAAGACAAACACACAGGGAGCAAGGGATATATAGAACTTTGTAAACGATGGCCGTTTGAGTTCTTCAAAGCTTCTGGTCGAGATTCTGTGTAGGCCTGCCAATTAGCATGGACAGTATACAACCACAGAGCTCTAGAAGGCATAAGGAAGATTAATTTGTTTCAGAGTTGCACAGAGCTGCACTAATACTGCAGATTTATTTACTGGCCAGTTCAGATACTTGCACAGTCCGTCAAGTTATCTCTAAGAAAGGTCAGAACCTTCTCTGAGAGCTTGTTGGCTCAGTTTACATTTTGTGTGTAGTCAAGTGTGTATTTGCGTTTATCCTCGTGTCACAAGCCTGTAATGAACACTTTACAAGGAATATTTTGCTACCCATATGGTGGATCTGCATGTGTAAGTGAAAAGTGTTATATTGTTGTAGATGTCTAGCTGTGTTTCTGCAGAAGACACATACTGTTGTCATGCAGATCATTTGCTTCTCTTCCATATGGGTACCAAACTTAAAATCTCACTGAAGACTCTTTGGGATGCAAATATTTCTTCCCTTATTCTTTTTTTTCCCTTGTTTTTTTCCCCTCACCACCTTAAATACAATTTCCTCCACCTCTACTTTCCTCGGTCACCATTCACTCTGTAAGTATTCTCTCTCCCTGCACATCTGTCTGTCTGCGTTTTGGGTTGTTTGTTTGTTCGAATGATCTCCAGTCCGTCACTTGCATTCCGTCTCTCATCCCTGTGAAGTCTTTTCCATTAGGGATTGGTAATATTCTGTGAGGCCTGTGCTTCTGTATTTGTGTTGAATCTTCTTGTGTGTGTTGTTTTATATAGATGGGAGTTCAGTGCTGTTTTTGACTGGTTTTGCTTTCGATTTGAAAGGCAATATATCAATATCTGTGTCGTTTCTAATAATACAGAGTTTTAAAGTGTTTGCTGTGCTTATTCAATATCTCATTTATATAAATGCAGATGCTTAATATTGAGTGTTGTGGATTGTGTTAAAGTCATTTCCTTCTGGGCTGTTTTGTGAGCGTTATATCTTTCTTTCTGATGCCCCCTTAACACCTAGCATTGCATTAGCATTACTTAGGTTGAGTTCCAATGTTTGTAGTGATTGAATAGAGATGTGTTTACCTATATTAAATAATTTCACCAGTAAAGGACGTTAATATGGTCTAGAAGGAAAGAAAAGTGTCCATGTGAAAATAGACTAGAAGAAGCATTAGTGAGGATTTGGGAAGCAAAACAAGAGATTCCAAATGCAGTTCAGAGGAGTAATGCATTGAATATTGTTCAAATCAGGTGATGAGATCTACTTTTAGGACCTGCTAAAAGTAGGTCATGTTCATGATCACAAAGCATCTTGGGTGCACTTACAGCTGGTTTTTGATGCGGATTGTGCGATCACTGAAAATGCATACTAATGTTAGATGTAAAGGGGGCCTGATTGTACTACTATGTGCTGTTATATCTCAAGCTTTTCCAAAGATATAATCTTGACATACTCTCCCCACAGACAATCACTGCAATCCAGCAACCAAGAGCAAGACCAGTGAGGACATTGTCCAATCTTCCAAATTCCCATCAGCCTACTCGCCTGAACACTACCAGCACTCAGAGTCTGATTACTACCATTACACCAGCTCTCCTAAATGTAAGTGATGAATGTATTCATAATGTCCTATGCGTTCAGTTCACTGGCCCCACAGCACTTTCCTGTCCTTCACACCAGCCACAATCATTCCAAAAGTTTCAAAGTACAGGGATGTCAATAAAGATCCTATAGTCTCTGAATGTGGAAACATTCAATGTGACTATAATACATTTAGTATGTCATAACAATAATGTATTTGTTATGTGTTGCTGATAGCCAAGCGCACAACCCAGGAAAATTCCAACACAGAGTCTTTAATAATAAATACAACACACCATAAACCGCAAACAATACTGGACAGCAAAGTGACTAAAACAGAGGGCTTTCCTGCAAACAAGCCTGCACTGGCCCTTTACGGGCCCACTTAGGGCTAGCTTAAGGGCCCCCAGCGGGCTGCCAGCAAAGGGCCTCTGAGATTTTGCTCATTGGCAAAACGTTGGCCCCTTAGTGCTGGCCCTGCACAGGCAGCCCTCACTTAGCCCCCACTATTAATCTACAACAGGGGTGCCCAATCCTGGTCCTGGAAATCTACCTTCCTGCAGAGTTCAGTTCCAACTCCCAACCCTGATCAAACACACCTGTCTACAATTATCAAGTGCTCCCTCAGATCCTAATTAGTTGGTTCAGCTGTGTTTGATCAGGGTTAGAGCTGAACTCTGCAGGAAGGTAGATCTCCAGGAACAGGGTTGGGCACCTCTGATCTACAACAATACATCTGTTTCATGTTAAATACTTTTATAATATAACTTAAGTCTTTGGGAATAACAGTTATACATATCTGAAATGGATGCAGTCACCACATAACTAATGTCTATATTGTCAAAAACATACAGTAGTCAAAGGGATTTCAAATCAATAGATTTATTAAATACAAAATAGAAAACATTCCATTCATGTTAATGCAGCTACATATAGCCAAAAATGCAAATACACAAAAGTACAAAAAAGCAAACAAAGCAATGTAAGATTGTAGGATTTCGTCACGTGAAAGGTGATGTGTGTGAAAGTCTTATCTGTAGTACATCAATGTCCAAACACTGTCCATAGCTGAAGTTGACTGAATAATCCAACCTCTTGTAATGAAAACACGCCACAGCTCTCAAACACCAGACTCTTCCTAACCAAGAAAAGTCAAAAATAGTCCAGACTATCTCATGTCGAAAAGAACGTTAAATCCATATTCAAACAGGACCATGATGTGGTAACCTCACCAATAAAGAGTCCTCCTAAAAAACATACAAATACACTCTTAAACTCTTAGCATCAATCCAAACATAGACCATACATACATGTAACATCTCTGCAAAAAACATCAGCAATGTACACTTTAAAATAGGCAAAAAAAACCTCCTTTAGACTGGGCTTGAAATGACACATTTCCCAACCAGGACACAGCACAATGTGTTCAGCAGATGAGCCATGCTGGCTACTGCTGCTTGTTATTGCTAACTCCGTCTACCCACATGACTTTACTTAAGGAAACCAAAACACCCTAGGACCCCTAGTGGAAAGGAAGAAAACTGCCCACAAAATTCTTAATAACAGGCTCATGTCTGTTACACCTTAAGTATGGCTCGTGAGATCCACTTTCCTGCAGAGTTTAGCTCCAAACACACAAATTAATGATCACACCACCCCACCTGTGAACAAAACATTTTCTAAACAATGATCCTGAAGACATGCTCAGGTGTGTTTGATTAAGGTTAGAACTAAACTCTGCAGGAAAGTGGATCTCGTGAGCCAGATTTGAGGATCCCTGGCCTATATGAAACAACAGGTTCTGAAAAGGTCTCTTTTCAATTAAATTAAGTGGCTAAAGAATGACCAGTCAATGTTGTTTGTATTCTCCTAGTTGCATTACAGGGCTGCCTACACAAAACCTGCATGGGCCCAAAGGATACAAAAGTTGCTCTGGGCCCGAACAGGCTGGCCCACACTGGGCCATCATAGGATTAATGTGGACAGTCCGCTAGTGTGGCCTCCTCACAGAGAGCCCAAAGCTGTGGGCTTCGCCTGGGCAAGCCCTCACTGGGCCTGTTTAGGTTTGGTGTGGGCTGGCCCTAGCCCACTGTGCCCACAAAAAGCCAGCATGGGCCCCGCAAGGACATGTTTGCAGGGTTAAATAGACAGATAATAATGAACTGAAACAGAACATATTTGGATAACTAATTAACAACCAAGGAGACTAACTAGCAGAAACACAGGCAAACGGGAACAAGGAAAACCAAAAGGCAAAGAAATTAAACAGGGACCATAACAGTATTATATTGCAGAGCAGTTCCTTTTCCTATTGAGCAGTCCCAAATGCATTGTAGTGATTTAATACAAAATATCTTAACCTGTTTAACCTGTTTCCACTAAATTATGCTTTATAAATAGTCATAATTTGTAATACTCAAACTAGTCAAAAACATCTAAATAAACACACAAAAGCAAATTTTCTTTTTTTATTGAATTGTTTTACAGAAATAATCTAATTTTAATCTAATAATCTAATACAATTTAGAAAAGTTTTTTTTCTAAATGTGTGAATCAAATTTGACAAGAACATCTATTATATTAAATCTGAAGCCAAAATAATTAATTTACTAAAAGCAGAATAATACAGAAGCTGTCATGAAATGTATGAGATATTCTAATATGCTTAAAGTGATTAATATTGTCCTTTCTTTTACATTTATTTTTGTAAAAATTATATTATCAATATTTAATTACATCTTCCATTTGGGACAAGATACAGTAAAAACATTTAAGAACTGTATTTTTATTAGCTGTGTTGTATCTCGATCATGAATATATGATTTTTTTCTATGTGTTTGACCAAAGGATCACAGGTGGGTGTAGTTTCTGAGATCAAAAGGCTCCTTAATTCCTTCAAGTTTTTTGGCTTTGTGTCTGTTTTCTTGTTTATTTGAAATCTTAGACTGAATCTGAGCCAAAAGTGATTTGCAGATTAGAAGTATTAAAATTTAATAAGAGATTGCGTGTATACTATATATATATATACATTTTATAGCATATTTGATAGCATATTTTTTGCTGTCATTCAAGTTTATTTTATAATACGCTGTGTATCTCCCTTTAGATGCTTAAACTATTCTGTTTTTTGCTTCATCAAGACAAATTATTTCACTCTCGCTTTCTCTCTCAATTTCTTTCCCTCTCAGCTTTACGCGCTATTCGGAGAAGGTACTCATCAGGTGGAGAAGAAGATGGCTGGAGTCATGGCCTTCAAAGAGTAAGCCAATAAAGCACGCCGTCTCTTTATTTTCACAGTGCCCTCTAACCAGTAATTAAAGCTTATGTTAATTAAATAATTAGATATAACTTGCCTGATTTTGATAATCAGCGATCAGTCATCAAGTTATAGCCCATCTGTCTACACAGAGATTTACATTTAACCATTTTTGAAATCTAGCCACTAAGCGTCAAGTGCTGATCACTCTTACTATCGCAGGATGCTCGCTCATTATTTCATTTGGTTCTGCCTTCCTCTTTCTCTTTCTCTCTGTGTCTCAGATTCAGGGTGGTATCGGTAGGATGATCCTGAAGGAGGAGATGAAAGCCCGCTCCGGTTCCTATGACAACGACCCCTGGGGCAGCGCACGGAACTCCCGCAGTGGGAGCAGGGAGATGTTGCACAGCATGGGCCACAACAACACAGTTAACGGCTGTAAGTACTCCACTTAAGCTGCTGTATGACCGCAGATTATAGAGATGTGTGTTCGGAGGGGGTTGCTATAGGGTCATCAAAAACAGAGCGTGGCGTGTCATATTGGTTGCTGCATTTTATCCTTCAAAGCCAAACCTACTGTTTGTGTTTGTCTAAGACCAGCTTTTCCCTTCCAGCAATCTCAGTGCATGACGGCAACAGGTCCGGTGTGGTTTTGACTGCATGCAGTTTGGGAGTTGCTTTGCTTACCTTCAGTATAGCTGTCATCATTCAGCGTAGGGCGGCATGGTCAATGAAGATGTGGCACAGAGCCATCTAATTAAGGCAGTGGAGCTCTGGAACGCTTTACAGTGAAGGCAGACTTGAGTCAATGGTGACTCAGCCAGCATATGATGATATAGGACTGTGATGCTGGGAGGGGGAATTCTGAGGGGTTTCAGGAATAGTGAGACACAGCAAAAAAAAAAAAAGACCTATATACCACTACAAGCAATACCCGTGCCGGTGCACTGTTCGGGTATTTCTTTGTCTCTCGCTCTTTTTTTCACATACACACACTTCTCTCTGTTGCTGTTTTCCTTATATTAACACACAATCTGACCTTTCTATATCCAACACCTAAATAGATATGATGATGTATGTATGTGTGTGTGTGTGTGTGTGTGTATATATCTCCTCCAGAAAAATCCTCAAAAGAACAAATTCTTTTTACATTTAGACTGCCATTCTGTAATGTTCACTTAAAGTTAATCTTTATGACACGTGAATAATTCAACCATTGAAGATAAAAATATGTTTGGTCAACTCTAAAAAAAAAAAAAAAAGAAAAATCTAATTTTAATACAGTATATTATTATGTTCTGAAATTCACTTGTGACAGTTTTTGTGTGTGTGTGGTGAAATATTTTCCATATTTATTTGATAAATGGGGTTGGTAACTATATCTGTCTTCACTTAATAACTTTCCTACATTACAACCCACCTTTCACTCCTACTCTTTTTTTCTTCTTCTCATTTTTCCTTTTCCTCTTTCTCCATCCCTCCTCATGTGCATGTCAGCGGGCTGCTCTCCTTAATTCTATTTCTGCGTATCTCATGGGGAAGTGCATGAAGCATCTGGAATTTTCCCTTCATCCCCTCCCTCTCTTTAGTTCCCTGTTTTCCTCCCCTTTCTGTTCATGGATCTGGCTTCAATATTCCTGCTTTGCCCTCCCCCATATCCATCGCTACACTTCCCAATGCCTGGTGCAGCCCATGCTGGTGTCCCATGTCTTCTTTTATTCCTGAATAGAAATGGGTAGTATTTACTGCACAGCACAAGGGGAAGTTTGGGAGTGACATTGTAGATCCAATTCATACAACTGAGTTAATACACTGGATTACAGTGGTGACATTGAAGGTTAAGATAGGCAGGTAATGAACATTTCATCTCATCTTTAATTTGTATATCCTCCTGAGACCCAGTTATGGAGTTTTTGCCTCTGTAGTGGACCTTATATTTGAGTGAATTTCTCTGAGACCTCACATGCCACAGTTTAAGTCTGGATGTCCTGTACAGAGCACATTCAGGGCTTTCAGAGCTACCAAATATTGATGTTCACCTGACGACCATCCTCCTATCTTGGTCTTTAAAAAGGCTGACATTAATTTAGTGATGAAAATTGTACAATCCTTTGAAATATGATAATAGTTTGGTAATTATATTAGTAATCGGATTAATTTTCAAATTGTGTCAGACATCACATCTAGGAAATGTTATGGGGTTTCAAATCAAAATATGACTTCTTGTATAGACACAGCAATAATCAACTGTCCACTGTAGAGGACTAAAAGCATGTTTATTATACATTTTGGGAGACAAAAGAATTGATTAGGAAAACAAATTATATATCAATATACTTATGAAATATTAGATATTATTATGAAAAATCTGGCCAATTACTACTCCCATCATTACATTTATTTTTTCAACATGCTGTCCAAACAGCACTTTAATACGCAAACTAGATACAGTGTATAGATAACATTGTGCTTAATGGGAAAACCAGTTTATGGAATTTTTACACACATATTGCATAAAGCAAAATGGTATATCAAATCATTTGGTTATATATTTTATAACATAGTTGAGAATCATCTTTATACAAAATTTGGTTAAAAAAAAAATCCTGAAAACTAAAATGTATTGGTGATTTAAAAAAAATTCCCATTGTTTTTGCCTTTTCATGTCTACTCTTGACATTTTATTTTTAGAAAAACGGAGTCCTGGTGTCCTCTACAGAGCACATAGCATAACATATGAATAAAATATTTTTCAAAAATGTTATTTTACCATTTTTTTCTTATGCTCTAAACAATGTAATGACATGAAAAAATACTAAATTCACAAAGCTTTTTATTTCTGGTTCTCAGGAGGATATGCATGAAATTAGACTTGTGCCGGTATTCGGTAATACGATATATCACGGTAATGAATATGCACGATATTGATATCGTGGGCACTTCTAAATACCGTGAATAATTATATATTACGAATTATTCAGAATTTTGAATGCATTTAAAAATACTTTTCCCATCAACTGGTCAAAACGCACAACACCGCTGTATGCTGCGTGAAAGACACATGCACACTCTGATGTAAACAAGCGCGGACGTGAAGCACATGGCGGAACATGTAAGAGAAATAATAATAATAATAATAATAAAATTCAATTTAATGCAGCCGTTACCCTGGAAACCCTGTAAACAAAGCAGCTGCACTACTTTGTTTCTGAATCATGTTTAAATGATTTAAACAGCATTCAGATTTGTGTATTCGCTACGGTGTTCATCACAGCACCAAATATTTAAATATTTAGACTTAATAGGCTATTTATTTCCAAACTTTTTTACATTTTAATCTGGACTACAACTTGCCCTAGATATTGTTTGAAAGTGTTTTTGATTTTTGTTCGGTCACACTTTACATTAGGGCTTCATTAGTTAACATTAGTTAATTCATTAGTTAACAAACTGCCAATGAAAAAATCTTCTGAACATTCATTAATCTTAGGTATTCCAATATTTAATAACAGGTTGTTAAAATCAAAAGTTGCAACTGTGTTATTTAATGAGCTAACATGAACTAAGACTTGTATTTTTAACAAAGATATTACCTTATGTAGACAAATGTAGCTATTGCCGTGGAATGGTAAGCATTAACTAATGGGGAAAAAACTAAAAATGAGGTCTTATTGTAAAGTGATAGCTATTGGTCTTTATAGTTCTTTTGCAATTTAATCTGTGTAAAACTTTTAACTTTATATTTTTTTTCTGTATTGCTTTATTGCATTTTAATGTTCAGTTATTTTTGTTATAAGAAAAAAGTTATTAAACCTGTTATACTGTATTATGACAGCACTTTTTTAAAACTAAATTTCAATATCGTGATAATACCGTATACCGTGATAAAAGCATTAGCAATTAATCGCAACATGAAAATTTGATACCGGCATATCCCTAAGAATATGACGTGATAGAGGTGTTTTAATCATTACGTACCAGGGAAAAGTTGTGTTTTAAAAGAATTAATACTTTTATTCAGCAAGGATGTTAAAATAATAAAAAGTAATAGTAAAGACTTATATAGTGTCGGGCATAGAAAGTACCACGCAGCATTTCGAAGCTTAGAGTTGGATTAAAAGACATTCTATTCAAGCCTCAAACACAGCACAATGCAATGCATAATTCAATATAAGGCTAAAACTCCTGTGAAAACACTTTTTTTCAGTACCAAAAAATGCCGGTTACCTATTCTTTCCCTGAGTAAGGGTGCCTAAAAATTAAGTTCCATCACCGAGATCATTACATGTGAACACAGAGTAAAGTGAGTACATTTGACAGCATTTTAAAGTGTACAAATATTATCTATTAATGTTTTAACTGCTCTGACTTGAAATAAAATGCAAGCCTTTGGACCATACATGAGACATTTCAAAAGGACCTTAAGGAATTCTTACCGACCCCAAACTTTTGAACGTGTACATACTGTACTCGTAATCCCTGTTTACCTTCGTCTGTAATTTAAAGACTCCATATTATTCTTTCAGTTGCTGCATATGAATTTCAACCTCTTGCTTTTGCCTTTTTTCATGTCAAATTTCTTATTGAGTTTCTTCCTTCTCATCCATAACTTTCCTTTTGCTTCCCTTGCTTTCTCATTTTCTTTCTTTTTCATTTTTTTTTCTTTACACTGCCATGGCTTTTTTTCCATTCATTAGCATTCTTCAGGCTCATTGAGCACTTTGATGTGCCGTGTTTCAGTGAGGCTCGTGAGCAGTTTACTTAGACGTTTACGATGGTTCTTTCAGTGGTCCCAAAACTCAGGGGACTCAGACAGAGGTCTGACCTGATGGCAGACATAAGGAGCTTAGTACCAGTCTGCACAGCAGCACATTATGTACCAGTAACTGCATATTTGGCCTATTCCACACTATGCACATGGCAGTTTAAGGGGAAATGTTTCTTATAGTGAACTGCAATTGCCTGATTTGACCCAAATTATTGATTTGAATTTATTATTTACATAGAATTAATTATCAGATTACTGATGAGATTATAATATTTATTTCTCTTTCCTTCAGCTCCTCGGACAAACTTTGCAGCGGAGAATGGTGTACGTTGAGGGGTGACCATATACTCCTGAGAATTGCTGGGTGCTCATATGGTTTTGGCAACATATATGATTCTCATAATTTTTTGGCAAGGCTTTTAACCCCAGGGAGACTGTGTCTGTAGTCTGTAGTTACTTTATTTTGCATAAATAAAAGAACAGATAAATATTTGCAGTGTTATCAACACAGATTCAAGCCTGGTCACTAGCGCCCTCTACTGTACACTTACGATCAAGGCAGTCAAAATTTAACAAACCTTTTCTCATATAGTGAGGTTGTTTCATAAATTGATGTTTATTGTTCTGTCTTATTATTATTATTATTTGAAGACTACATATCCAAGTCAGCCTCTTTGCCCGGATATGGCAGGAATGGATTGCACAGGGTAAGTTTCACTGTAAACAGAGCACTCAAAGCAGATGGGTTGGAAATGTCATTTAAACCTTTAGCCACAATTTGTTTGCCTGTATATTTATTTTGCAGCCACAAAGTGCAGACTACTATCAGTGTGACAGTGGCAGTGAAGTCACCTGGGGAATCAGAGGTAAGTAAAGGAGCTTTTTTCTTCTTTTTACAAAATGCTTATTTTGCTGACATATTTGGGAATAAAATTATTTGTACTGAAATTAGTTCTGACTTTAAAAGCTTTTTTTTCTTTCCCAACAGAGTACAAGGTAAGGACGATGGTTTAGCATTACCAGAGGATTAAAGAGGGCCCAGAGAGACACTAAAACATCCTGATACAGAGGCACCTCTGAAACATTAGCCCACTGTCCACTCCAGAGGAAAGCTCTGTCCACTGATGGGTCAAAGCAACGTCCTGCTGGTCAAAGCATGTTGAAACCAGAGGATGGAGAAATGAGTGCTTCCAGGTCATAAGGTCACTGTGTCATTCCCCAGCTGGCCCTTAGTGAGTTGGAGACTGCAGGGGCCGTGGAGAGGGCAGGAGTTTGTCTGACCCATTTGCTTCTGGTTGGTCAGGAAGTATATTGTTCTCCTGTCTCGGTTACAACTTCTGTGCCAGAGGCTCTGTGATTTCCTTTCACTTTTGTAAGTGAGAGGAAAAGGAGGTCCACCAATGCATAGCCTGCTCTGAGAACAATGCTTAGCTTTCCATTACCAATCGATGAAAGAAAGTTTCACAGAGTCAGGACAGTTATTTGTAAATAAATAAATATAAGTTTCAATATTTACGTATTTTAAAGTTTACAATGAACTTTCATTACAGATCTACCCATATGAAGCACTTATTGTGACCACTAGGGGGCGTAATAGGTTGCCAAAGGATGTAGACCGGGCCAGATTGGAGGTAAACTGTTTATTATATTATTACAGCATGTAACAGTTTTAATATATGAATATTATATTAAATTCTAAACTATATATTGTATAAATACACTGCTGTTCAAATATTTGGTGTCAGTAAGATTTTTGTTTGAAAGAAAACAATACTAACACTTACTACTAATAAAGTGAATGCTATCAGAAAGGTGCTTAATTGATCAAAAGTCACAGTAAAGAAGTTTACAATGTTACAAAACGATTTCTTTTTAAAAACGAATGCGGTTCTTCTACAGAAATAAATGACATGTTAAAATATATATTAAAACAGAAAACAATTATTTAAATTGTAATATTATTTCACAATATTATTATTGTAATAATTTTAAGTATTTTTGATTAAATAATTGTAGCTTTGGTGAGCATAACAGAGCATAAGATCTATCCAGCTCTCTCTATATATAGTAAATTATAACAATATTTAATAATTGCTTACAAATAATGAACACATGGACGACTTGATGGACATACTGAATTTTCCTTTTCATTTTAGCGGCATCTTTCCCCTGAGGAGTTCTATCAGGTGTTTGGGATGACAATGGTTGAGTTTGACCGTCTGGCACTGTGGAAGAAGAACGAGATGAAGAAACAAGCCCGGCTGTTCTAACATTTCTGTCCCACACACACAGAGAGACCTGAATACCTGTTCCAGTCTAACTAAACAAACACATCCTCAGACACATAGTCATGCCTGGTCTGTACCTATAAATTGTGCAACTGTTCTTTGTGACAGATGCATATAAATGATCAGACAGGCTAGAATAATTGACAAAGAAAGACAGAAATAAATAACATAAACAGAATGGTTGGAACATTTTAGTTTTACTTGAGTGTAAAGTGGTTCTTGGACACATTTTATTTTGTTTCTGAATGACAAAACTAAGGAATCAGGAATTGTAAGGATTTTGAATTTTGCCTTATGTTCTCTATTAATTTATGCACCAGCAAAGTGAGTGAAGAGAATGTAAATATGATTAAAACAACTATAATGAGAGTGGATGAATCATTCGACATCATCCATCAAGTACATTATTAAGTAATATTTAATGTTAAAGGTTATAAAATTATATTTTTCAGTCCTTTTATTTCACTATTATACAAGGACTACATAAGCTTAGGTGGACTGAAATAAGTGCTGATTTGCTTGACAATGAATACCAAAGTCTGACTGTTATTTGTGAAGTTAGCAGATGAAATTGAGCACTACGGTGCTGTACTTTGTTCAGGTCATTTCAAAGGAGTAATGCATACTGAATGTACACTTTTCTCACAAGAAGACTTTAGGATTATTAGACTAATATTGATGAAACACATCGTATATTGTGATGGTAGAAATACATATGGCTTGTGTCTAATACAGATGATGAAGACAAAACCGATACTAGGAAAGAATTAAGGTGCAATGTTTTTCTTTCTTTCGTTTTCTTTTTTTCTGAGATGTTATGCTCTTAAAAAAAGAGATCTGTTGGTAAGGTTAGACCAGATTACTTTCATCACTCCTGTTAGGATGGATCAGGAAATGCTGTAATACCTTAAAGTGGGTTTAATATATTTTTGGGTCATGCCAGGGCGATTACGTCACCTGATTTGGTAATGAAATAAATGCAGAGGAAGTAAACATGATTTGAATGGCCAATAATAGGGATAACATGTTCACACTCATAATATATGATGGAAAACACATTATCACACCATTGAAACAAGTGACAAATAACAAGCTGTAACCCTGATTAGGACCTAACAGTAACTGTGGGGTCTTTCATGCCAAGGGATACTGATACTTAGTTTTTGTACCTCACTGACAAACAGGTGAAACCATCATGTTTTCTGCCTTTGTGTGTAGTGTTTACAACCTGTTTGCTCAATAGATTGTTATGAAGTGTTCTTTTAATTTCCATAGTGAAGGAAGAGAGCTAGAGTATAACCATATTTTTGAGTCTCTCTTTTTTAATCACTACTGCTACTTTACTAACTGTATTTATCTGTCAGTTTCAACAGACTATGTACATCTTCTATTGCAATTAAAGATTGATTTCTTCTGTAATTCTTTGTGTGATGAGTGGCATCAGAAGTCATGTGGGGCAGTCTGTCATCAAACCCGGTCAGAGGGAGCATTAGGACCCAGCAGGAGAATGGAGGGAAGTCGGTCTCTGTAACTTCATTGAGAATCTTTCAATGCAGAGCGTGTCATTTAAGTACATAACATCGATGGGTGCACGGGCTGCAATGTGTGTTTCCAACACGCCAAGGAGTTCTGTTTGATTCTTCTAACAATGGAAATAAACAGCAAACGTGAGTAAAATGGTATTGTAGTTAAATAATCATTCACAAATAATTGCATTAAAAGTTTATTTACCTAAACTAACAGAAACCTATTGACGCTAGATAAGACAAACCTTTGTCTTGTCATTTTATGCATAGCCGCGACTGCTCCTGTTGTTTCACACAAACTATATAACAATGTTTTGAGAGCTCAAATAAATAGTTGAGTCCACTTTTTTAATTTGCCATTGAAAGTGCACTGCACCAAACGTGTCCTTTTTTCCATCTTAGCTATGTTCGAATCATGTTCGAACGAATCGTTCTTTGGAGTCAAATATGTTGACTCAATTGAACCAGTTCACTAAACAGCACTGGATGATTCATTCATTACTCGGAACATTTCCGGGTTTCCCGTCGTCAGAGTTGACTACCACCAATATATATTTTTATAAATAGCTAAAGAAGAACTCCGTGAGAGTGTTTTCATTACTTTCAAAAAAATAAATAAAAAAATTAGAGAGAGACTGATAACAGCAGTCAGTAGAGAACAATGGCAAATTTACCGCCTGTTAGAAACACCCTAGTGTAGCATTAACTAGTTTTTTGTAATTTGATGCAAAGGTAAAATACTATAGATACAAATCAGAGGAGATAAAGAATACATAAAAAATGAACAAATACAAAAAACTTTGGGAGGAGTTACGATGCTGATGACGGGTGTAAGGCGTCATACAGTCTTGTGAAAAGCGGCAATCGGTCCAAGCGGTTTTAGTCAATGACTGACTATTCATCGTGTCTACAACGGATGCGCGCGTCGCGATCGGCGTGACAAAATACTATAGAACTCTTTATAATCAGTGATGCTGTCTACACTGGGTGCGGCGCGACACGACAAATCCCCGACAGAAAAATGCTGCCGGGTTCTATTTATGACGTGCCGACACAAATTTCAAATGGTTTTCAACGGTCGCTTTGTCGCGTCCAGTGTAGACAGACTTTAGCTGTTGGCGCGTGTCGCGCCCGGTGTACACATGGTGTTTGAAACCTCTTTTTCGAATGTGTACAATTCGTGATTTCGAATGAACCGAGGATTTGACTGATGGGGCGAAAAATAAGTTCCTTAATAATAGCAGTGGAAAAAAATCTTTAGGACTTAATAATGTATGATGATGACAAGTGATGACATATACGTCATTGCTTAAAGGAATTGCTGACCAAACGGTTACCAAACGATTCGTTGTAACGCATTGTACTAAAGAACCGATTCGTGGTTACCAGTCGGACTTCCTGTACTCTTCCCATCAGCTCTTCTGCAGTGCCTTATCTTTTACCCATAGAGATCCGCTGTACATGATGAAACTCTGACTTTGAGCAGCAGCTGTTACTTTCATGTGAGTTAATGATTCTCCTCATTTTCCACTGGAATTTACTGTTTTCAACTCACTCTATTTTGTACAGACTCTCCTCAACTTAAAACGTTCAGGATAAACTCTACACCTGGAACATGAGCCTGCTGTGGGTGACATAGTGATTCAGAGGCTTTTCGCAAGGTTTAGCTTTCAATTTCTCTTGGACCTGGGCTCTGAGATCTTTCTTACTCTTGTGCTTCTTTGTTTATAATAAGTGAAGTCTGTCTTTGAGCAAAGGAGATGGAGAATGCCATAACAGGACCTAACTGTATGGGAAAGGCGAGTGGGGCAATCTCGCATTGATCTCCTACAAAAGTACCGAACTGGAGAGGGTGCTACTTGCGTGATGGAGGGCAAGTTGGGAGTCCTGGATTTGCTTTTAACCACTGAGACAATGAGATGAATCCTGCTGGCTCTCTCAGAACAAACCGGCTGCGTCTGGTCAGGCAGTGGTCATTGCTGTACATGTTTTTGTACAGTTCCTCCCCCCAACACCAATCCCAGCAAAGTTAAACTCCAGTCGTCTACCTCTAAAAGATTGAGTTTACACAACATATCAAAGATAAAAGGAAAGATTAATAGGTCTCCTGTTCAAATCACAGCCTAGTCTAAACCCAAAGATAATGATTCCTAAAAAGGTCAAACGTAATTGCGGAAGACATTATTAGTTCATTTTTGAGAAGGAGAAGAGTTAATATTACCTTTGAAGATAAGAGCAAATGTATTTATCTGAGCATGACATACTTTGTGTCTACCTTCTTTTTGCATGCCACTGTCTTGGTTTCCATTCTAAACATGCACATTCATCTTCTAATAAAGGAAAAGCTCTCTTAACTCATGACACAATTCCTTAGCCATTTGGGATTGTGAATAGGATCATAAAATGCACACCTTTACACACTTAAAAACAGTGACAACTACCAGGTAGACACATGCAAGTAATTACAGAGTGGAGCACCTCAGCTTGCGTTCGAACAATGTATGGCAGCTCTCTTCTACTTTCTCCTAAGACGTTCAGTCACTCAGTCCATCACTAAAACCAGCAGTATTTCTTTTCGCCACCCATTAGGTTTCCACAGGTGTATTTCGGAACCACCTGCCTCATCTGTTTTCAGAAGGTGAAGGCCGTGTCATCGGTTATTGTTACTGTTTACAAGATACAGCGAAGTTCTTTCTCACTCCCTGCCAGATTCCTGATCTATCAGAATGTGAGTGTTTACACAAACACAAGGGACGAAGAACAGAAAAAAAGACATCCAGCAGACACCCCCAAGCATGTTGTTTCTCTCACTATTTTTTTATCTTGCTGCTGAATGTCTCCTTGGTGTTTGGGAATGTGAAGACTATCATGTTGTCGTTGTTTCAATCAGTTGTTAATATAGTGATTTAGTTTAAAAGGGACAGATCAGTCCAAAAAACCTGTATGTCTTTCTTTCTTCTTAAATACAGTGGAAGTCAGGGGGGCCCAGTGTTATTTTGGTCCCCACTGACTTTAATGTATGAACAAAAACAGTCAAAACTTTATTAAATTTAGTGATCAGCAGCAAAAAGAAAGTTGACTTGAGTGTGAACTATCCCTTTTAGGTCACTTTCATGATCACATTTTGAGTTTTCTAGGGTCCTTTTGAAAGCCCCCAGTTTTAACATTATATTGATGTGGTTTGTCTAGATTACTGATTAGATTGAGGGCATTTTTACTCTGGTTAGGTCATTTGCTCTCATGTGAATCATTAAACTTCGGACGGTTCTGAGAGCAGACCGTGTGTGGCTAGAGAAAAAAATTCTTGAAGCCAGTGAATCAGGTAGGCGTGAAGGGGACTCTACCTCTCCCCACTGATTCTTTGAGTATGTGGGATTGTCTCTTCATGCAAGACACTGCACTGAATCATGATTATTGTTTCCTTCAGACTGTGAGCATGTTGAAGAGTTTAGGAGTGTCAGGAACAAAGATCATTTGTCTTGTAAATCCTATAATGAAACATGAATTTGCTCTACTGCTGTTATCCAGAGTTCTTGAGATCAGCAAAATGAATAGCAACAGTGTTTCCTTGTTAATGCAGAATCTGCAAGCCTGGTCTGGCCTTGATTGTTGTATGTCACAGTTGCAAGTCGGTACAAAGCAACCTGTTCCCTTCGGCTTACAGGAATTCCACTTTTGTATAAATACATGGATATGGGTAAGCAGGATTTAGTGCAATAATGCGACCGCCCGTCAGCCGTCGACTTCAACTTGAGCCCTGACAAAGGAAATGCACAGCATGCATGCTTTTGTGATTACAGAGTTGACTTGGCTTAGAAACATCTTTGTTTGCTTTGACCGTTTTACGTCTCGGACCACCCATTCAATCTCTATGAGCATCGTCTGCCTTCTTGCCAATGATAACTCAACCAGCTGAAATGGACTAGACAATGCACACCCACCAGAATCTCATGCATGATAATGGAAGCATTTAACAAGGTGTGTGTCAGTGTTTAAGGTCTTTAACAAGTCTCCAGTGAATCATAGTGCAGGCTGCGCTCACTGATTTCCATGGTGAACTTGTGGAGGTTTCCACAGTGACACCATTTGATAGAAAACTTTCTGTGTACCACATGTAAAGGTTCTTCTGGCAATGAAGATATGTGTAGAGTGAAGTGAGCTTTAAATATGATTTGTGTGGCATAGTGGTTATAATGGGTGTGAGTTTGAACTCTGCTAGGCACACAATTGTGCCTTTGAGCAAGGTAGCTAACCTCAGGTTGTTCAGGGTGGTCTGTCAGTGTAATGTGTGTAGTGCAAGTCGCTTTGGATAAAAGCATCTGCTAAATGACCATGTCACTTAGTCTAAATGTAGCTGCTAAAGTGTAGGCAATAAGTTATCAGCCCAGACTGTATTTGTTAACCGTGCACATTTTCATACAGGTGCAGATGGTGTTTGCGTGACAAGCTTGATTTATCTACCTGGTTCAGACAGAATGACTGTTAATCAAAGCAGAGTTACACGGTAGCGAGTCTAGCGACCCACAAAACCTGACTTGTAGGTTGTGTATCTGAAGCTAAATCTTGCTGACTGTTACAGTACATTTATCGCTGTTTTATGGATTCGCATTTTGCTTACCCAGGAATTTGCATTGGTACTCATGAGCTCTGTTCCAAAACTAAGTGAGCTGTCATTCTGTCTACTGCTTACATTGGCAACTGCCTTTTAAGTCATAGAACCTCATAAGTGACTCATGAAAGCTCTAAATAGGCGACAACTCTGTGTGCCACACAAATAATGCTCCTCACTTGAAGCACATGGAGACTTGGTATGTAATTGAATGTAAAAGAGAAATCTTAGCATATTGGTACTTTTAAGAATCAAATTAAATATAACTTTAGTCTATAATCAATAGATATGCAGATGGTACCATATTGGTTATCAGCCCACAATACTGTTCAAAAGTTTGAGGTCAGTAATTTTTAAAGAGTTTAAGGACTGCTTTATTGTGCACTAATCTCCAGTGATTGATTTAAGAAAATCTATTTTAGTATTTTAAAAATTTTATGAGTTAAGTTCCTGTGACTGTCAAAGCGAAATTTTCATATCCAGTCGTTCAGTGTCGCATGAGCGGCGTCGAAATAATTCTATATCCTGAATTGGTGCGCAGAAACATTTTTTATTATGATCAATTATTGAAACCAGTTATGCTTCTTAATATTTTTGTGGAAACAAAGTGATACATTTTTTACGGTGTTTAATTTTCATAAAGGTACACAGATCCTATTTGTAAATTACGAAGACAAGGAATAATTTCTTATAAGGCGAGGACAGGTTTTATAAGGCGACATATATTTTTTGAGCAATATGTGATATTTAGTGTGTCAATATCTAATTTTGTACATTTACAGTACCTTTAGCAAACTTTGAAAAAGCTCTTGTAGTGCATGGCAGTGGCGGGCATTTACTAATAATTGCGGCCTATAACAACGCACTAAGGCTTTGAAGCAGGAGACATGGTGGTCAGTGCTCCACCCTCGCTCTCAGCTCGTTCTGCTTTGATTGGATAGGGCAGAGGTCCGAGAGTCAGGGTTGCCCGAACGTCTTGGACGTCTTTTTCCCTTTTTCTCTCGATTTCTGGCAATCCAACACGAACACACTCCAAGATTACTATGACCATTCATGAGGATCCCAGACAAAGCGAATCCAGTTTATGTCAGCACCCCATATGTATTCGGCCTGCACTGTCTTATCCATCCATGAAACACTGCTTCTTTACTGTGGAAAAAAAATGGGCTGAAGGAAGCAGTAGCTGCAGGAGTTGACATCAGGGGGGTTTCCGGGTGGGTAGCAATATAAGTTAGACTGGCAGGACTGAAGGCATTCTTGTTGTTATTGGAGCGGGCTGGACTCCCCTCTTCGTGCCATAGGTGGGGGGTTTGGTGTCCTTTTTTTTTCCTGGGCACTGACCTTGCACGGCCACTGTATTAAAGGAGCGCTTTTATTTCCACATCCGATCTACCCTGACCCCTGCAGCTCCGCCCACTGCTCTAATGGACGCTGGGGGCTTTACTCGGGTGCTGGTGTGATTTCCAGCACCTCCTAACCCATTTCCTCCTGCTGTCCATCACTGTTTTTGGCCAGGGCTCCAGTGGGCTCAGATGACCGTCAGATGGGCCCTTTGGGGATTCTCCAGTCCTGCTCTTTTTCTGCAGGCGATATTAGACAGAAGGCAACGACCATAATAAAGATATTAATTGCTGGACTCACAATTGACCAGATTTCAAACCTCAGAGTTGCTGCTACTTGTTCGACAGTGTCGACGAGGAGCTGTTAGGTCTTTATGTGAACAGATTTCAGAGATCTGGATGTTATCTGACTTCCACTTTGGTTCCATCATACCCAGTCCCGCGTCCTTTTCGGGCCCTCACGTATCTCTCAAAACCAATATTAGATCGTGGTGTGATTTGATTCATCTTTACTGAGTCCTCTCCTGCTTCAACTCCTTTTATTTATTTTTTTTTAGTTTTGCCCCCTGAAGCAGTAATAATGGATGTCAAGGTGGTCGTAAATGGTCAAATTTCAACTTACGTGACCTTTTCTTCCCAAGTATCTGTTGTTAAAAAATACCTCTCATATATATATAATTGGACACCGATAGAAAATTTGTCCGCATCCGTATAACTGATAATCCTGTATTTTTTGGGAAAGTCTATAACCGATATGTGGCCGATAAATCATATCCAAATTTTTATAACTTTCTTGAGAGCCTATACAAAAAAGTCTCATCATTAAAACCACAATCCCGAACACTTCAATGCAGAATCACCTAGTTTGAAATGTATGTTTAAAAATATTGGTCCATCTCTCCCATTCCTCGCCAAATTTGTCCATACAAAGTCTACAAATAAAATTGCTATAGGCAACAAGTCATTGGACATCAGTTACACGTGGTAAAGAACAAAAATGTTGGAAAAAAATGCGCCATAGATCAAGAAAACGGAATGAGCCTCTGCACGGACAATAATTAGAATGATTTTAATTACTAAACCATAGTCTGAAAATATAATAGAAAACTCAAGTGTTGTTATTATACTAATGTATCAATGATTGTTGAAAAAAGTACAAGATTAATGACCGTTTTTAAATAGCACCTTTGAGCTGCGCATGCTGCAGCTGAAGAGCTGAATGAAGACGTAAACTGAAGCGTTTGCTGCATCCTTATGTTAATTCAAGAAACAAGTCCTGAGATTATATTATACAACATAAACATATAGTACCCTTATGAATGGTACAAACTGATGCATTATTGGGTGCTAGAGTCAGAATGTGGATCCTGTTGTGAGTTCTCATCTTCCCATAATAACTCCGAAACACGGCTAACTAAACCCTGAGTCACAACGGTGTTATTATAATCTTTTCGCGATCGAATGTGCAAATACACAGACATCCATCATAGTTATTAAGTTGTGCACTGTTGTTTTGAGTTTAATCGCAGTTAACTAAGAGCGCTCTTGATCATTAACCAAGACGCATGCTATATGAAAAATCAGATATAGCATCATATAAACACATATTACATCGACAGTTGCACGACAAAGGCTTCAAAAAGCACTCTCATGCTGAAGTGCTCTGAGAATTGCATTATTATCGGCTTTAATATGCGGCCAATTTTCTTATGGGCGTACCGGATACCAGAAGAAAATGTTAATAAAAATATGTATTCTTATTCTTTAGCTGCCGATCCGAATTGTGGGCCGTAAATTAGATCTGCATCCCTAAAATAGTATATTCTAGAGATATATATATTTATAATAATGATAATTCTACGACACACACTTACACACGCGTATTAAATGAAATATAATTTCAACTCAATATATAAATGATAAAAATTCTAAATTATACAACCTCATAGTTTTAATAAAGTAATTCAGCAATAAAAAATACAATACGTCCTGCAGTAAAAAAAAAACAGATGCATTGTTTACCAGAGACTGCAAGTTTCTTCAATTTAAAAAACATTGACCAGAGAATATTGTGAATATATGTGTTTATGGTTAATGTACTAATTACTGATACTAATTTTTAAGTCAAGCCTACGGCCCCCTTTGACATTTACTGATGGCGCCTAGTAGGTCGGGTTAAAAACCGACTGCTTTAAAATTAGCCCTTTTAGCTTTTAATTTTGTATACAGTTAATTTTCTGGTGAACTGGCAAGAACATTAAGGTTTTATATAGAATGCAAACACTTTTTCTACAAGAGACAAGGACACATCTTAATTACCATGAGCACACCTGTATGCTGACACAGTACAAACGCTTACAACAACAGTCAGCTGGCACGGGGACCCCAAGGAAAGGTTAGAAAGAGATGAAGGAATGTTAACATAAAAGCTTCCGGCGCCCCACCGAGCCAAATCTTCTGCAAAGACGAGTTATGCTTAACAGGTGATGGGAGTTTCGGGGGTCGGCATACTTGCCCGCAGTGCTAGGATACCAGGAGCACGTGTGACCTGAGGGAGCCCCGTCTAATGTCCACTCCCCGGCTTCCTTCAGTCAGCATTCAACCCCATCACGGAGCAGCGTCATAACCACATCGCTCACCCCCACAAGCACTGCGGGGCATTAATGAGTGGCTCTTGTGTTGGCCTCTCTCATTTGTTTTACTAGTGTCCTCAATGAGTGGTTTGAAGGCTCAATGGAGTTGAAGAATGTGTTCTTGAAAACTCCTCGGGGAAACCATATTATCCATGTGTCAGTCCATGTTCTTTAGTGTAACCTCGCAGGCGTGTCTGTGTTAATGTTTCTGTATGATTAAAAGCAAAAATTGCATTTTGACCTAACTGAGTACTATGAACAAAACAGAAAGAGTTTACATTTGATTTGCTAGATAAGAAACATAAGGGATCGCTAAAGCTTCCAAACAAGAGATGGCATGGGATGCTAGCTTTGCCTTCACGGGAATCACTTTAATGACTGTGGCGGCGCGCTGCTTCATGTATAGGACCGAAAGCAGGTTCTCCATCTCTCATAAAGCAGCAGGGTGGACCTGTATTTCCCTTGTCCACACAATGTGCTCATGTTTTTAATACTGTATAGATCGATCTCAGAGAGAATTATAGTCTAGCTGTTCACATCACCTGCTACGCAGTGTGTGTGTTGTGGTGTCTGGGTGTCTGTGTGTCTGTGTGTCTGTGTGTCTCTCTGTGTGTGTGTGTTATGCAGTGATAAGGGGAAGTGTAGGATTTTCTTATTTAGTTCTATATTGTAGTTTCAGATACGGAAAGTTAAAGGGATAGTTCACCCCAAAAATTCTTTGTTCAACCTTGTGTTCTTCCAAACTTGTTTGACTTAATTTATTTGGTAGAACGTAGAACAGTAAAGAAATTTGAGAAATCTCTGCGGGTTTTTTTTTTTTTTTTTGTCCAACGTGAAATCAGGGTTACCAAAATTTTGTTTACCAACATTCTCAAATAGCTCTGTTTGTTTTACAGCAGAAAAGAAAGTCATATACAGGTTTGGGATTACATGAGGTGATCTAATGATGACAGAGTTGTATTTTGTAGGGTGAACTATCCCTTTGATATTTAATGTTTTTTTCCCGGTTCAGCTTAATGTGAAGAGACACCTAAATAAGTATTCGGTTATTTCCCAGAGTGTAAACTATGTGGAATCTGTTTTTTGAGCAATCTGAATTTCTTGGCCAACGCGATAGACTGAGTTTGAGGCGGTGACTTCCATTTGTGAACAATGGCCGTTCATAAATAATAGCTGATGACGATTCATGCGACAAATACTTTTTGAGTCAGATCTTTTCATGAATCATTTGATCTTTGTCAAAACCAATCGAATGATTTTTTTCATGGCTCCACCGATTACACTCTTAAAAATACAGGTGCTTCACGATACCATAGAAGAAAACAAAAAAAACCCTTTTGTTATTTAAGGGTTCCTTAAAGAACTTTTAACATCTGAAGAACTTTTCTGTTTCATAAAAGGTTCTTTGTGGCGAAATAAGGTTCTTTAGATTATAAAAAGGTAAGAAAGAGATTTTCTTTAAAGAACCTTTGACTGAATTGTTCTTTCTGGAACCAAAAATGGTTCTATGGCATCACTTGAAGAACCTTCTGAAGCACCTTTATTTTTAATAGTGTGGAGGTTCTCAAGTTGAATTCCCTCCTATTTTCTTGAATGTTACTGTGGTTAATGTAAAGATAATCTATGAATTTGTATATATTTTTTTTTTATTGTTTTTTATACTGTATTGCTCGTCGCTGAAAATTTGTCTTTGTTCTCGCTTAACATTCGACAATGACAATACATCCACATAAGCAATCAAATAAATACTTAATACATTCATCCATCCTAAAAACACTGCAGCCATAGCCTTTGTTTAAGATACTTATAGTGTATGATACAAAGGTATGTAAAATATGTAATTAAAAAAATTGACCTTAATTTTTAATCGAAAAGTCATAATTCAATCTTCTGATGAATGTATGCAGAACCTTTGATAATCCATTACACTCAGATTTGCTTCACAATATAAAAGAACAGATCTGTCACTGCTTCTGTTTCTTCTTAGCTTTAAATATATAATATCCAGTCAAAAATGACTTTCATTTCAGTCTGTTTGTCACACAAAGTAAGACTTCAGAAGAGTTGGAATATAGTGATAAAGTTATATACTACTTTTATGATTTACTACAAAAAAAAAAATATCCACCGGGATAGAATTGTATAGAAATCACAGGTGATGAGCAAAATATTGTCTTAGAAATAGAGTTAATATCACATCTCACTCACTGTTGTCTTGTTGAAATTTGTACCAGTCGTCCAACCCATAATGCCTTTCATCACTATAGCCCCTGCCACACTTGTCTAATTCTTATGATTTGTTTTTGTTCTTCATGATTTGTTTTCTTTTGACTGAGAGAAACATTTTAGTACGTGTTAACAGATGTTTGACTAACATTTGACAAGCACTGTAACTGTACTTATCAGGCTCTGTAATTTGTGGCATGCACCCAAATATGTGCTTCCTACCACGGAGTCCCATCAGACCAGAGGCGTCTCATGCAAACATTAATATTCCAAGGTGTCCAAACAAATGAGGTTTTGTGTTTGTTATCTCTCATTGTGGGAATTCTAGTGTGACATCATCACTCGCTCCCTTCCCCCGTGGAGCTTTTGAATGCTGATGATCTGAGTATGCCTGGAATTCTGAGGGAGATTTTTGTTGCTGCATGTGGCAAGATGAGGATCGCTGATGTTAGTATCATTTCAGCTGGATCAAGATAATATTGTTTACTCCTTCACCTTTATGAGTCACAGCGATGTTCATGATGTCCTGCACATTCCAGTGACAACCTGTCTACTGTTATGGATTCTTATGTTATGAACAAGAATTGATAGATTTGATGATTTCGATTTGAGACCTCACAGTACCTATCTCCTCTGAGCCATGCAGGGCGGCACGTCAGATCGGTGGGGTAAATAAAACATCCTGAAACAGCGCAAACATCTGTTGCACCACAGGATATTCATATTTAAGGACAGTGGGGTGGTTTATGTTGGAAGGGCCTCTCTTTCTGTTGACTTTGGGAGCATTTTGCCTCTGTCTTCTCACAAAACTGATATGAGGTTACGCTATATTTGAGAGTGAATGTGAGGCCTTCTCGTAATGCCCTCCAGCTTATGTTATTTATCATGGAAGAATTGTTGCTCTTGGAGTTTCGATGTTGTATTCCTGCATGTGTTGTGTGTGTTGGCTAATGTATTTACAACCAGATTTGTTTTCAGTGTGACAGTAAGGGCTCCACGTGTCTGTCTTTGGAAAGGTCAAAGGTCAGAGTGCTCCGTCACTGTATTGTTGTCGCTTGTATCTCAGCCAGACGAGTGTCTGCTGAGTTCGGTCAGACCCCGTGTCACTGGGTGTGAGCGATGATCTGATCTACTCTGGCTTCTCTGAGAAACTGTGTTTCAATGTGATATACGGAACATAAAGCCACATAACTCTGCTAAAGACTTCGTCACTTACATAAAATTCACAACATGATTTCTTGAAGACAATGTAAAGGGTGCCTGTATGTGAAAAAGTTGCTACTGTAATGATAAGGTGTCTTGGTTGGTTGGCTACTAAGGTTTTACTTATTCACTATCGTCAGAGCCGATCCTAGACTTCTGGGGCCCAGTCGTGGGGGGGATGGGCTGGGTTATGAATGAATAAAAGCCTGTTGTTCCCTTGAGACAGGTCCTCTTCAGCGCTTCGCTACGCTTTCAACTCGTTTGTTTTGTCTCGAGTAGACTACTGGTAGGTTATGACAGCAGTTTACATATTTGACTGATTTTTTACTAGAAAGTTTGATAGCGCACCGCATTAAAGACAGAAATTACATACGCGCTTTTCATAACCGCTGGCCAAATCAAAAAAAAGAAACGAAACTAAAAATTAATCACTTTGAGAGCAATGGGGACCCCTGGGTGGTTTCGTGGCCCAGCGCAGCTTGCGTCTGTGCTTATAGGTAGATCGGCTCTGATTACGTTCCTTATAATTTAATGTTTGGTATACAAATTTGCTTAACAATTTATTGCCAAAGTGGACTTTGTTTAATAGTTGTTCTGAGTATGTGGCCGGATTTATACCTGGTTTACCTACACAAAGGGGATTGGTAGATTGTACAAAAAAAGCTTTCTAGCTCGCTCTACTCTGGTTTCAGTGGTTTTGGATTTCAACACGTTTTGACCCATGTTTGTACACTTATTTAGCACTGACCACTTAATACCAGATGTAAACAGGGCCATAGGAGTATCGATGCTTGCCTTTGCAAACACCAAAAGATTTAAATGCTGAGAAGGATCATTATATAGAGAGCCTGAATCAGCATAACTGTTTTTAATGAGCAAACTTAAGTGCAATAATTGTGGTTTGAATGTATCTGATAACTTTAAGTGCAGACGAACGGCTTCTCTTGTCTCGACCATCTCTTATTTCTAGTTCCAGGCTGTCTAGAAAAGTTTAACAACACAAACCTTCAGCTTCTCATTTGTCTTGCAAGATGTAACATGTCCTCAGGAACTGTCAACTGGGAAATGACAGAAAAGTGTCAGCTTTCATTGGTGAGGAGATAGAACTGCTGATACGAGCTGCTCATCTGCACAAAAGTGTGTCTGTTTGATGAAACGTGTGTGTGAGTGGGTTTTTGAGATATTCAGCATGTCAGATCCTGCCGAGTGGTCTTAGGGTTTGCCTGTAGCTTAGAGTAACGTCACTGTGAACATGTGCTGATGTGTGCCTGTGCATGTCGGCACCCGACTACTCTCTGGATGGGTGAACACAATGAAGAGAACTAGACTCCCACCTCTTCACTTGAGCACACCGGCAGAATGGCTCCTTTGTGCAAAACTACAGTCTCTAGGGGCACTGTAACATAACGTAGGGAGTAAGATACACTCTGTACACAGAAGAGACTGCGGGCAGACAGTGCAGATCAACAGATACAAATCCGAGATATCTCTTACGGTTACATAAGGCAGGTTTGCCCATAGGAAAGAAAATTGAATGAGAAAACATGAGAAGGTGATGTGTGTTCATTTTTTATATTAAAGGGGTCATATGATGCGATTTCAAATTTTCCTTTCTCTTTGGAGTGTTACAAGCTCTTGGTGCATAAAGAAGATCTGTAAAGTTGCAAAGACTAAAGTCTCAAATCCAAAGAGATATTCTTTATAAAAGTTAAGAGTAAACCTCAACTACCTAAAACGGCTCATTCTAACACGCCCCCACATATCTACGTCACTATGTGGAAAGATTTGCATAACACCGCCCAAATGTTCACGCAAAGAAAGAAGGCGTAACTTTTATTCTCGCTGTAGTATTGTTGCTGCCGCTGCCATGTCGTGAAGGTGCTGTGTGCTTCGTTGTGAAAGCGAAACTACTTTGTTTTTGTCTTCCAAAAGAGGACGATATCGTCTAGAGTTGATCCGTGCTGAGAAAATACTTCTTCGCGCTGTCGATCGCCGGATCGGCTTTCACCGTGGACGAAGCGGAGTCCAGCCCGGGGTCATCACATGTGGTTGCCGCAGGCATGGCAATATGGTAAGGGACGTAACATTTTTTCGCACACCTTGAGTATTCGCCAATCATACGCACTTATAGGCGGTCCTGAATCAGAGCGACCCCTCGGTTTTCAGACCGGTGAGCTTTGTAAAAATCGACGCTTTTCTGAAAGGCGGGGCATAGAGGAGAATCAGTAATGTACAGTATGTGGAAAATATGTGTTTTTTTTACTTTAAAACGCATAAACACATTTCATTACACCAAATACACAAAATAATGTTATTTTTAGCAGCATGATATGACCCCTTTAAAATACTTTCTCGATCCAGTTAATGGCTTACAAAAATAAAGACATTAATTTTTTATGAATTCCTTTTAAAATGTTAATAACCCCGTGTTTAATGAGAATAGCTTGAAATAAATAATCTATAATTAACTATATATCTGTAGTGTCGTAAAGGGTCGTGCTGGGGGAAAGAGTTGAAAGACGGCTCCTGGTTATTGCTCTTACACTTGAATTACGATTTATAGTTATGTGTTGGAGGGCATTAGAGTTCTTTTGGGGTTGGGTGTGTTGCGGTAGCACTATCCTGATGACATTTACAAATAAACAAAATGACTTGTTGGTGCACAACGCGTTGCAATTGGTTGTCAATAACAAAAAGATACCAAGCATGGTGTTCAGAGAGGGTTAATTCATTTTGGACACACATTACCCATGTAGCAACGAAGACTTCAGAAATCAATACTTTGGTGGAATAAGCCTTATTTCAATCACACAATGAAAACCTGGTATTTTGACAATTTGCTAAATTCAAATTTTATTTGAAATTTGGAAAATTGTGATCAACAAAAAAATCGCATAAATTCTAGAACTGATAATGTTCAAGGGGCTCTTATTTTCTCCAAACGTCGTTATTATTATTATGATTAGTATTTATGATTCATAATAAATGTCCTATATAATTTCTTGGTACTCCCTATGCGATACATTTGTAAGGAAGCTATTCACAGATTTTCCCCAAAACGGTAATTGTCAAAACCAACCAACCCTATAAAGCAACTTTGTCTCAACTAATAATGTGAGTTTTGTGCAGGACTAAGTCAATCTATTTTTGACCAGTTTCAGATGGGAAAGTATTTTAAAACCTGTTTGAAAAAGGTCATTGTTGCTGCAACTTAGTGCTGGAAAAAGTAACACTTCAAATGTTATTGTGTTTGCTAAAGAAAGTGCAATGAGATTAAAAGGCAAATGCTTTTCAGTTTTTTCTCCTGAGGAAAAACCTTAATTCACATGTTTCTAAGTAACTGGTCAGGTTTGCCAGTATACCTTCACTCTGCAAAACTGTCATCTTTGGTTTAGGGGATATTTTCCAGAGCTGACATTGATCTGTATAAACTGGCATGAGAGACTGTTGATCTTCATACTCTCCCCTGTGGGGGAGGGATGTGTGTATTTACTCAAAGCCTGTCCCAGGTGGTATAGGACCCCTCCAGATTAGATCAGGACTGGGTGCCTCCCCTTACTTCACACACACAGTCATCAGTGAGCACCCCACCCCCAGACACACACCAACAGACCAGAAACTGAGGATAAATTCCCCTGCTATCCCTCAGTGACTTTTAATCTGGACACCGGAAAGAAAATGATAAATGTGAAGGAAATGCACCTTGAATGAGTCAGTTCATCAGCTGATTCCACCATTCTGGATTGCTGTGACTTGTTCAGGAACAACTGTATAACTCTCTACATTTAGGAAAAGAGATGGTGGGCCTGGCTGTCTCCTCAGCAGCTGTTTCTGGTAGGTGTTTTGTTACTTGCATGTTTGTCTTTTTTTTCATTGGGAACTAGATAATTGTATTATCAAATAGTTCTCACATTGGTCTGAATGATTTCCGTAGAGGGTAAAGTGAAACGTATTAATTCGTTTTAGTTAAATCTAGTCATTCCAACTTGAATTAAGCATCATAAATGTGTAAATCTGTAATAAGTATTTAGTCAGTTCATAGACATTTTAGTTGTTGAGTTTGTGTATTGCTTTATGAGTAAATCTATATAGTAGCTTCGCACTCATAAAATTCAAACTGTACAAGTTTAAACAGGTGTTGTTTTTGTTGTCTAAGCAAAATACGCTTGTAAAAAAAGATCTCACCAAGGTGTTTAGAACTTTCTTGAGGAGCGTTGTGGCTTTCACAACCAACATACTGCACATTACTATCTCTGGTAGGCATCTTAAAGCTCTTTGGCTGCACTTTTAATGAGGTGAGGAATGTTTTCTCGTTTTGCGGCAATGTGTGAGGTGCTGAGTGCTAAAGCACTGGTGCAGTTCTGGGAAAACGCCCCATTGTCCTCTAAAAACACAGCTTTCAACACCAACTTTACATTCCTCAACATGGCTTTTAGCTTATGTTGAAACAATACGACTGTCAGTAAAGTGCTTTCAAGTGAGTGAGAAAGACAAATAGATTATCAACCCTGATTTGCCTGCGAGATCTCGCAGACAAAGATGAAAACATCTCGCAAGTGGTCGATCCAAAAGAAAGCAACAAACACCCCTTCAAGAGAACCTGCAGGTTAACTGGATTCGACTTTGAGCGCCGGTGTGGATTTCTGTGTTCCCATTATGCTGTTTTGATGTGGTATTATCAGAGAGGGCCACATGTGAGGCTCTCTGGAGGAGAGTGGGCACATAGCCCCGTGTTGTGCTTGGCTTTGGAAATGACCCTCCACAGGTGCAGCTCAAGATAAAGAGAAGCGCAAATGTGTTTGATCTCATGTAAGAGTGTATCCCTGTAGGAATCATATATGCTTCACTGTGCTCATGTTGGTTTAAGCTTGTCCTAACGGCCCTCTGAAGACTTTTTGTTTATTATATTATGATTTGTAAATCTTTTTTGTAACCTCACCTCACCTGACTTGTCATCTTTATGGGAAATACACCAAAACAAAGTAAATGCTGCACATATATTTCAATTACAGCATGATTTAGCAGTTTTTGCGTATGTCGTTGTAGAACAAATGATGGCATTTTAGTTAAATAAAATTGAACTTGTTTTTTTAGCTAGGTTTACCACTTTTCCCAGTTAGCTTGACTAGCAGCATATGTTATGTTTTGGAAGCAGGTCCTCTGCATGTAATGCTGTTGTGCTCGTGTCTATACTTGGCTTAACTAGCAAGACTACATTACAAGACTACATTGCTTAACTAGCTTCATCAGGAAATATCAGTAACTTTACAATAAATAAAATCAATTTGTTAAAAATTTTTAATGTATTAGGAACTAACAACTTTTTTAATTCATGTTTGTTCATTATATAACTAATGCTAATTTATGGAAAGTAAACTGTATTAAGAAATGTAGAAGTTAAGATTGATTAATAAATGATGTAAAAGTATTGTTTATTTTTAGTTATGTTTTAGTATATGTAGAAATTAACATTATTAAGAAGTGCTGTAAAAATGTCCAAAGCTATTGCATTAATATTAACAAACTGAATCTTATTGTAAAATAATATCACTGTCAGAAAAAAGGTACAAAAGCTGTCATTGGGGTGTTACAGTTTCAAAGATCAACTTTGTACCATTAAGGGACTATCTGTGTACTTTAGTACTATATCACCTTTAGTACGTATTTGCACCCATTAGTGGGTAAATAAGTACAAACTGATACCTTTTGAAAGGGTACCACCCTAGTGACAGCTTTTGTACCTTTTTTCCTGCCTGAACCATACAATTCTACCCGTAAACAAGTGTTTCTCTTCTTTAATGAAGCCTATTCTGTAATTCTTTTTCACTTCAGTTACTATTAGATCATCAGCTTGGCTTACACAAGACTCAAACTTATATGCACAGCTAACACATTTACTATGCTGATACTTCACACTGCCCTGAATGGCTTGTGTTACTCCATACAGCTGGTTTTAACACTTAACTCTTTAACACTAAATAATTTGCCAAGAGGGCACATGTAGTATATTTTGGACACTTGCAAACATTGTGCCACTTTAGTTGCTACCCAACTGAGCCTCCTGGAGAAGGTCATGTTAAGGGGAAACACGCACAGTTAAACTCAGGCTTTTTGTGATCACAGGGACCTTGTGTCAACAAGTCTGAATAGAGAAACACTCAGACTTGCACACCGTTGGGAGTGACCGTAAGGCAGCTGGGGACACACGATGAAAGGAAGTGAGATTTATTGTAGTACATTAGTCAATAACAAAGGTTCTGCAACTGTGGTGAATCTAAGAAGAAGAAAAAAAACTCTTGTCAAAGCAGCAGAATGCTGACCCAAATTTCCCAAATGACCCAGTCATTTCAGTACATGTGGGTGTAAGAATGTGTTTGTGTGAATTTGAGCATTTGTGTTTCTTTGTGGTTTTAAACTCCTCACCTTCCCCATGAGATGTGATGCTGAAGCTTTTTGACATTTTCTGGACCACAGCAAAATCTGACTAGAAGCACATTATTCATTAGGTTTCTCATGGGGATGTGGAAGAGGGTGGTGGCCGTTTGAGTGAAGCACGGAAAAATAGAGAGAGCCGAGAGGCTGAAATAACTCTTCTCAAACCATACTATCACACATTTTTCTATACTTGAAAAATCCTGAACGTGTTTATGTCACAATATCTTACACCGTTTGGACCAGCTTCCAAGATTGCCATTGCGGATCTTCTACAGGAACATGTTGGTAAAGAGTGTAGCCATGGTAAACCAGCATGAATGTGTGGAAAACAGATATATCTATTACTGGAAAACAGATCATTTGAACAGGGGTGAGAATTAGGCCAAACAATATAGTATTTATATCTGGCTCACGATATGGTAATATTGCAGTTCTGTCATTTAGTGTGTAATTATTAAAAACTATGATACAATTATTCTTGTCTCCTTAAAAATGTATGAAATGTTTCTTGAGCAACGATTGTCCATATTAGAATGAGTTCTGGAGACTGGAGCAATGGCTGCTGAAAATTCAGCTTGCCTCACAGAAATGAATTGCATTTTAAAATATATTAAAACAAAAAAAATTTAGAAGTATTTTAAATTGTAATAATATTTCAAAATATCAATGTTTTTTTCTGCATTTTCTGATCATATAAATTCAGCCTTGGAGAACCCACACTTTGAACGAGAGTATAGTTTAGCTTAGCTCATTCTAAGATGCCTCGGTCGCATTTTAGTGGAATTTCCATCCATCCAATCATATCTTTTTTTTGTCACTTCAGCATTTTCTCTCTCTGCTTTTAAAGGAATTCCATATACTAATACATTACTCGTGGAGTTTCTGACAGCTGAAGTTGATCTGAGTCTTGACCCACCACACCTGTTAATATATTGAGCCCAGAGGCCCTGAGGTGGATACTTTGGCTCAGCTGACCCTCTGTCCAAGCCAGATTGTCCAGCTGTCTGATGGACATGGATGTTCAGCCCTGTTCACACTCCCTCTCCCTCTCCCTCCAGCCTTCTGCTCATGATCAGTGTGGTCGCAGTGCTGACCGTGAGCTCATATCCACTGGGACAGGAGGTGTTCACATGGCTTGATTACTTTATTTGAACAAAACAGTCAGATTCCTTCCAAATCAGCAAACCTCCTGCCTGGGCACACAGTGCCTAGGATCGCTGACAAATCTGCTTTTTATTGTTTCATGCTGTCTTTGTTTTCATCCTTCAAAACATATTGCAGTCCAGGTTTTTGGTTACATGTTTTTACTAATTTGCTGACAGTGCATTTGCTCAAACTCAAACACTCAGCATTAGGTGTAGCGGATCATTAGTAATGGGTTTGGGAGAGAAAATGTGGTTTAGCTGGTGCTTAACATTGTGTGAGCTTCAGTTTGAGGGCGGCAGTATCTGTTTAGCTATCTTAGGGATTTCAGCTCGCCTCCTTCAGAATAAAACTCCAGTACAGCAATGTCATTAAGTCCTTCTCTGCATAATCTAGACATAAGAGACCAGAGGTTAACCCACAGTCTTAATTTGTCTTGAGGGAGCTTAGATGTCAGACTTTTAATGTATTTATTGGGCTTGGACCCTCCTCTGATGCTCTCTGTGAGCTTGCTATGTGGGATGGGAAGCTCGCCTCAGATCAGAGGGTACGTCTTTGACTCTACACAGGGGTTTCTGGTTTCACCAGCAGGGCGGTTTTCGTCCCACAGAGACCTGGAAGAGAGCTTGAGGGTCCCAGCATGAAGTTTTGAGCTCCAAACCTGTTCCAATTTATAATTCTTCTGACCCGTCATCATCCCCCATGCCCATAACTCATATTGTCTGCTGACATGTACAGTGGGTACGGTAAGTATTCAGACCCCCTTAAATTTTTTTGTTATATTGCAGCCATTTGCTAAGATCATTTAAGTTCAATTTTTTTTCCTCATTAATGTAACACACAGCACCCCATATTGACAGAAAACACAGAATTGTTGACATTTTTGTTTTTATTAAAAAAGAAAAACTGAAATGGTCCTAAGTATTCAGACCCTTTTTTCAGTATTTAGTAGAAGCACCCTTTGGATCTAATACAGCCATGAGTCTTTTTTTTCGTTTTGGGAAAGATGCAACATTTTTCCAACAACCTGGATGTGGGGATCCCTCTTCCATCCTCCTTGAGATCCGGCTCCAGTTCGTGTCCGGTTTGATGGTAAACGTTGGTGGAACACCATTCTTAGGTTCTCTCCAGAGATGCTCAATGGGTTTTAAGTCAGGGCTCTGGCCGGGCCATTCAAGAACAGTCACAGAGTTTTTGTGAAGCCACTCCTTCGTTATTTTAGCTGTGTGCTTAGGGTCATGTCTTGTTGGAAGGTAAACCTTCGGACCAGACTGAGGTCCTGAGCACTCTGGAGAAGTTTTCGTCCAGGATATCCCTGTACTTGGGCGCATTCATCTTTCCCTCGATTGCAACCTGTCGTCCTGTCTCTGCAGCTGAAAACACCCCCACAGCATGATGCTGCCACCACCAGGCTTCACTGTTGGGACTGTATTGGGCAGGTGATGAGCATGCCTGTTTTCTCCCACACATACCGCTTAGAATAAGGCCAAAAAGTTCTCATCTTGGTCTCAACAGACCAGAGAATCTTATTTCTCACCAGCTTGGAGTCCTTCAGGTGTTTTTTTATGTGTCTTGCACTGAGGAGAGGCGTCCGTCGGGCCACTCTGCCATAAAGCCCCGACTGGTGAGGGCTGCAGTGATGGTTGACTTTCTCCCATCTCCCGACTTCATCTCTGGAGCTCAGCCACAGTGATTTTTTTGGGTTCTTCTTTACCTCTCTCACAAGGCTCTTCTCCCCCGATAGCTCCAGTTTGGCCGGACGGCCATCTCTAGGAAGGGTTCTGGTCGTCCCAAAAATCTTCCATTTAAGGATTATGGAGGCAACTGTGCTCTTAGGAACCTTAAATGCAGCAGAAATTTTTTTTTAACCTTAGCCAGATCTGTGCCTTGCCACAATTATGTCTCTGAGCTCTTCAGACAGTTCCTTTGACCTCATGATTCTCCTTTGCTCTGACATGAACTGTGAGCTGTAAGGTCTTATATAGAAAGGTGTGTGGCTTTCCCTAATCAAGTCCAATCAAGTAAATCAAACACAGCTGGGACCAATGAGGTGGTAGAACCACTCAAATGATGATCAGAAGAAATGGACAGCCCCTGAGTTAAATATATGAGTGTCACAGCAAAGGTCTGAATACTTAGGACCATGTGAGATTTCAGTTTTTCTTTTTTAATAATCTGCAAAAATTCACAATTCTGTTTTTGTGTCATGAGAGGTGCTGTTGTAACATTAATGATGAAAAAAAACATTAAAAATAAGTTTTACTTTAAATTATTTTAGCAAATGGCTGCAATATTGTGTAGAGTGAAAATTTTAAGGGGGTCTGAGTACTTTCCGTACCCACTGTATGTCCATACTGAAGACACTCTGTGGAATATAATGTTACAAAGAACCATGCATCTAGATCCTTTCTGATTCAGTCATATTAGCTTTACTAGCTTTTGAAAGTCATAGACGGATGATTAATGATGAAGACCCGAGTTGATCTTAAGCCCGCTATCCCCTGTCCTCAAAAGTGTCAATGAGTGCCCACGATCAAGAAACAGAAAAATCTTTTGAAAATCTAGGGTTAGGGTCACAAAGTTCTTATTTCTTACGGTTGCATATTGTTATAAGTTTGCACTCAATGATTTTTTTTTATTTATGCTTCACCAAAAAAAAAATCTAAATTAATTTTAATTAAAAAATAAAAACATGATTATATTAAATGATGTGTAGTCAAGTAATTTTATGTGTGAATTTGAATGTATTTCTGAAAACATAACAAATAGGACATACATGATTATCACGTCTTTGACCAAAATCCTCTGCAACTGACAAACTGACACTTGTTTTTGTTTGCTTATTCATGCTGATGGGTTGATGGTTGGTCTTATTAATCTGTTGTTTTGACAAACACTTATTGTATAGTCTGGTCTGTATCAACCTCTAACCCTGAGCTTTGACCTTCAGCGATGGAGCTCTTGGTGACAGAGTTGAATGTGCTGTTGAAGCTGTTGGACCATGAGACCCTGAGCTGCGCTACAGAAGAGAAGAAAACAGCCGTGAAGAACCTTCTTGGACAACTTCAGCCCTCTGGTAAATATCGAAAATCATTGTCTGATAGTTATTATCTGATCCAAACTGGGTTTAGTGGTTGAACCACCAGCTGGTAGGCCATGTATGTCCAAGTCATGTTCCTGGAAAGCCACCTTCTTGCAGAGTTTAACTAAATGACTAATTAAACATTCCTCCCTCCTTCCTTCCTCCAAGAGCAGGATTGTAGACCAGTTTGATCAGCTTTAGTTAGATCTGGTAGAGCACCTTGTATAAGCCTGTTAGGCCCTGTGGTCTCATCAGATTGACCACATTGAGCTATGAACTGTTTTGTTCCAACAGAGGACTGCACAAAAATCGCAAATTAAACACCAGTCTGACAGAGAACTAATAGAAAAATATGCTTGGGACAATTTAGACAAAGAAAAAAACGCTTGGACCAGAAAGGGACAAGACCAGAGGGATAAACATCAGCTTGATGAGGCCTTGTTTTTCTCATAAATGAGACTGAAAAAGCTTTTGGCAGTTGTCCTACATACATATGCTTTTTTCTTTTCTCATACTTGTTCTTTGCAGTCACTGGAAAAGACTATATGTACATGAACACCTCAGTATACAGAAACGGAACCAGCTTTGTCGAATCCCTTTTTGATACATTCGGTAAGTTGAGTATCTATGAGACTTACGTCTCTCAACATCCTCCAATATTTTGGAATATTACACTCATAAATGTGTTTTCACATTTTTACAGATTGTGACCTAGGGGACCTGAAAGTTGAAATGGAGGATCAGAAGAAAGAGCCAGAGACAAAACACACCGACCACACTGTCCCCAAACCAGTAAGAAATCTTCTCTCAGAGGATTACCCATAATTCTCTGCTCTTTAGACCTAATCCTAATATATAGTGCATCCTTAACCCTGATGTCAGTGTGTAATAAGGGCTGTGCTCTGCAATGGTGAGATATGGCAGGAAGATTAATCATGCTGCAGTGAAACCTGCACTTCTCTTTCCAGCTGCATTGCACGTTCAGAGCCAGGCTGTTATCTTAAAGTCACGTCACCGCCAGCCCTTCACTAAGGTCTCCATAGATCCTATTCGTTATTAAGAGAGCGCACTCTTCCAGCGGATTTTTCATTGTGTGTGTTTGTGTTTCATTATTAGCACAATAGTCCTCGATGGCCAGTATCTGATGTATTTCTCAGCCGTCATCCATGTGGCATGTGGGTTTGGCTTTTGACTGGATGCAGCGGTCACACATCATTTGTTATTGGGTTAACTTGCCGAACGGTGGAACGGAGCCACGTAGCTTTGCGATATTGAGGACTCACTGAAAAGCAGATGTTAAGTGTGAATTAATGTGATGGGGCAGACAGATGGAGTAAGTCATTGTTTGCCACATTTTTTTGGACCAGAGCACAGCGGATTCGCCTCCCCCCCTGCCCAACACACCACCTCCAGAGGATTACTATGAAGAAGCCGTTCCACTCAGCCCTGGAAAGATGCCAGAATATATCACCAGCCGCAGTGAGTCTTGTTGCTGTATGTCTGTTGCCTGGAAAACATGGCATTATCTATATAAATTCCTATAGATAATATAACTTGGAGAGTGATGTTACAACTTTGTGTTCTTGCAAGAGTCAGAGCGTTGACGACAGATCTTCACACTATATACATGAACCACTTGATTTCAAAGTGAATAGCAGTTTTTAACCCATTTGCTTCCTTAATGGGACACATTTTCAGATGAAACCGTATATTCAAAAAAAAAAATCCTAATGAAAAAGTCAGTTCCTAATGAATTTTATTCCTTAGGAATTGCCTGAATTGTGGAAATGCAAATGTTACATACCAGAATGGAGCTATTCTGAATGTGACGTTACAAAAACAATGTTTAAATAGCTATAGATTTACATTATACAAGAGCTTACAAAGTGGCATCAGCTTCAAAAGTTGGTTCAGTGCAAATGACTACATTTTAAATTAAAAATGCCATAGATAACCTTTTTTTTTATCTGGAATAAACTGTACAATTAATTGTTTAAAAGAATACCAATAATGTGCATTTGGAAAGTAAATATATCGAGTACTACAACACTGATAGTTACTCCTTTATTTCAGTTTAAATGAATAGAAATATCCAAGTCTTGACTGTCTTTAAAAATAAAAAAATAAAAGTTGAGTTTTTATGCTTCAAATAAAGCTATAGCAGTTGAATAATGATGCTAAACAAAGACTTTGCATTTTCATTGCAATTCAGTGAGAAGATAAGAGATCACACATCTAAATTTCACTTCACAGAGGATTGCCAATTAGTTCATGCACATTGCCATGCAACCTTTTGGCAAAGGCTTTTACTTCGTCTTAATGTCCTTCCTCAAAGCCAGCTTTTTTATTTGCACTGTAGGTAAAAATAACTCTTTAAATATGAAAATTGTTTGCAAAAATTGGGGAGAGCATGTTATACATTTTGTTTCACAATATATTGTGCCTATTATGCATCTCTCTTATATCTACAGGCAGCTCCAGTCCTCCTAATTCCATTGAAGATGGATATTATGAAGATGCTGAGAACAATTACCCAACAACTCAAGTGAACAGACAACGCAAAAACTCCTGTAAGCGGGAGAACCCTGATACTATAAATAGCGATGTCATGTCTCAGTAGTATTAGTATGTCATTACTCCTCCTGCAGATAATGACTCGGATGCCTTAAGCAGTTCTTATGAGTCATATGATGAGGAAGAGGAAGAGAAAGGCCAGCGTTTGACACACCAGTGGCCCTCAGAGGAGAACTCTATGGCCCCGGTGAGAGACTGCCATATCTGTGCCTTCCTGCTGAGGAAAAAACGCTTCGGCCAGTGGGCCAAACAGCTCACAGTCATCCGCGAGAACAGACTCCAGGTGAGCTGCCAAAAGCCCTAAGGGATAAAAATTAGCCTTGATTTTTCTTGATGATGTTATGAATGATACATGGAAACCTCTGAATGTTGTTTTATAGTGCTATAAAAGCTCTAAAGACCAGTCGCCCTATACTGACATACCACTTAGTCTGTGCACCGTCATCTACGTGCCCAAAGATGGCCGGAGGAAGAAGCACGAGCTCCGATTCTCTCTTCCCGGTGGAGAGGCGCTGGTGTTAGCCGTCCAGAGCAAGGAGCAGGCCGAGAAATGGCTCCAAGTAAACACAGTCCCTCGCTCGCACACTTGGATATCCATCCATTAAACGTACACACAATAGATGTATCCTGCTGCCAGAAACAATATTGCACAAGAGAAAAATAGCTTTTGTAAAAGGGACCCCCTGTGTGATGGACTATGTTTACACTTGTAGGGAACCACTGATGTGTGTGTATCTTTGTGTGATTGCAGGTGGTGCGTGATGTTACAGGTCAGGGGAATGGGTTGGACAGCCCATCTTCTCCCATGATTCCTAGGAAGATTGAACTGGATAAGGTGGGATTCCAGCACACATTTGTCTCATTCATGACTCCTGTGCATCTCATCTTCATTACTGACATATAAAGCGTGCCAATGATGGATTGGAGGAACTTTTGGGGATATGCTTTTTGTAAAAGGTGGTCTCATTGTGACTAGAGTTGGTTAGGAAAATAATTCCACCTGTTACATGTAAGATGAATACCTCATGACCTTTTCCTTGCAAAAAATGTACATTGTACATTTCCAAAACCTTGTTAAGTACTTTTTGTAAGCATTCCAATTCTATGCTTACTTTACTCCTTATACTACTGTTCAAAAGTTTGGGGTTTGTAACATCAATTTCTTTCTTTCTTTCTTTTTTTTTGTTGAAGAAATTATTACTTTTATTCAGGAAGTTCAAAATTGATTGATCAAAAGTGACAGTAAAAACAAAATGTTAACAAAAGATTTCTATTTCGGATCAGATATACTTCGTCTTCATCAAAGATCCTAAAAAACATCACAGTTTTTCAAAATTGATAATAATAACGAAGGGTTCTTGAACCCAATTCACCTTTAGAAATTATTTCTGAAGGTCATGTGACACTGACTACGGGAATAATGTATCGAAAATTCACTTTGCCATCATACAAACCACGGACATGAATATTCATTTTACAATAAGTTAACAAAAACAACAGTGTTTCATAAATTGTAATAGTATTTCACAATATTACTTCTTTTACTGGATTTTTGATCAAATAAATGCACCGCGCTTGGGAGCAGCAAAGAAGAAAACCCAAATACTCTGACCGCAAACGTTTTGAACAGTAGTGCATAAATTGTTTTTTTTCTAATGGATGCAGCTGCCTGCATTATTGTATTACTTCCAGTGCGCCAGTGCGCGGTGAATTCCGCTGTGAAGGTCTGAGTGTGTGTGTCTGTGTGTGTAAACAGACTGACAGCATTTAAATGTTCTGGGCTCAATTTCCATCTGCTTTAATTAAAAGGTGTCAAGCTCAGGGTGGCAAATTCTGTCAGAGCAGCTGTAAATAATGAACTCTGTTGCTGTAGCTGTCTGGTCACAAGAGCACCCTGTTCCTACACCTACTTTCCAATAATCTGCATATCTTATTGTACAGTATTAGCCATATAAGAGTTATGGATGTGTATTGCTAAAAATGTGGCATGTTTAGTTTGATATGACTGTGCTGTTGTCCCTGTAGTGGTGCTCTTCAGAGAAGCAAACCTCAGATTCTGACAGTATGCCAAGTGGAGAAAGTGCTCGCGATGGACGGGAAAATGGTGAGATCTTCAGTTTATTCTTCTCTGATTACACCTTTGACTTTGATTTATTTTCTGTTTTTTTTTTCTAACCTGACTTACAGTTTTCTCATTACTAGTAGTTTACTCCAAAGTAAAAAGTAAAGTGAAAGTATTCATCCTGCAGTGTTTTTGTTGCACATATGTACACCTTAGCAGCTGCGTAGCAACACCCTGGCAACCACTCAAAACACCCTAGTGATCACATAGCAATGTATTAAAAACCACTCAGAACACCTAATCAACAACACAACAACTCAGAAAGCCTTAGAAACCACAAAGCAACTCCCTCACTGCGAGAAAAAAAATACCCAACACCTTAGAATCTGCATAGCAACACCCTGGCAACCACATAGGAACATATTAAAAACTACTCAGCAGGCACCTCTCACCAACACCACAAGTCCGAAAAAGCCTAGAAACCACAAGCACTCCCTCACACCCATACCCCTTAACACGCATAGAAACACCCTGGCAACGAACGACTCAAAAAATCAATATCATTGGCAAGTTTTTAGTTGCAAGAAACACTCACAATTCCTTCTGAATGTAAAAATCTTGTTTCTCTCTTTCCCTCCCTCTCCTCTCATCATGCGCTCTCTAGATCTCTCTCTTTTTTTTTTTCGGAGCATTGTCACAGGTGCTGTATTAACAAGCAGGAAGTCTTTATGCAGGATGTGGATTGTTTGTGATTATCATTGTTTGGACCAGTGAAAGTCTTTATTAGCTTTGGCCTAATTCCGGCAGATTGTGTGTCTGTAGACCACACATATCTTACATTTATTTCATTGACCCATCAAACGTGTGTTTACAGGTAAACCCAAGCGAGGTGCACTGTGCACTGCAGGAAGAAAGATCACAAGAATTATCAGTTTCTCCAAAAGAAAGCCTCCACTGCCAGGAGACACCCGCACGTCACTCGACCAGGATCCTCGGTGTGGTAGGAGACCCATCTTTCTCTTTCGTCTCCCTTTCTCTTTCTCAGATTACAATACCCATGACTCTCTCCACCTGTTATTTTCAAATTCTCTTTCTTAGCCTTTGATGTCAGACAGTGAAGTGGAATAAATCTACACCATGAAACAGGTGGGCGTACTGTAATAATTGCTGTAATTCTTTGTGTGTGTGTGTGTGTCAGGTTATGTAGGAGTGCTGTTGAATCAGTGCTGGAAGGAACACTGGTGTCGTGTGCAGGCCGGATCTCTGTACCTTTACCATGAGAAAGGAGAACAGCGGGTCCCCCACACCACTGTGGCTCTGAAGGGATGCGAGGTTGTCCCAGGCCTCGGGCCCAAGCACCCCTTCGCCCTGAGGATACTGAAAGGAGGTGCAGAACTGGCAGCTTTAGAGGTACTGAATGTTTTCTGAGACGTTTTCACGGCAATGCTTCATAGAGCTGTATTTGAGCAGTTAGCACACATGCTACAAGCAAATTTAGTTTTGGTTATTATTTTTTTTGTCATCTTTCAATCTATACTACTATAAGGATGCACCAATATGAAAATTCTGGCTGATTAAGACAAGCCAACAATGTTTTATTGCAGATATTAAAATGACTTACTGTTTTGTCTAAATAAATAAAAATAAACAAAGAAAGCTTAAATGCTACAGGTGACTATAAGCATCATATCATTATAATGTAGATTATGAAAAATGTATATTCATTCTGAGATTTGCCGAATATTACAGCAAATAATATCCAATATTGACTGACACGTGATAAATGTAAAAATCGATAATATTGGCAAATAACCAAAATGGCTCCGACAAGTGTCATTTTAGTATTATTTATGCACTATTATAATTTTTTTATTATTTGAATTAGCTTTTGTTTTAATATTTTTTAGTTTTCATTTTCGCTTACTTTATAAATTGTTTATATTTTTATTTAGGTTAAATTTATTTTCATTTGTTATTTTATTGTAATTAGTTGCCAATGCAACGTTTAAGTTTTAGTTGAGTTTTTTTTCCATCTAATATTTATATTCTACTTTGTTATTAAAAAAGTTTTTAATAATTTTGTTTACAGTAACAACTGGTAGTGATGTATCGTGCATTCCTACTATACTCAATGGCAAAAGCTCAAAAATGATTTTTAAAAATGTTTTGTAATTGTTTAATACTCATTTATCATGTGTGATAAATAAATTCTGAACGAATCTTAATTTATGTCTGTGTGTGATATATGTTGTCTCTAGCTCTGTGCTTGTAGCTCATGTTTGTTCCTGTGTGTGTTTGTTGTGTTAGGCGAGTTATTCGGAGGACATTGGCCGCTGGCTGGGAGTTTTGTTGGCAGAAACCGGTTCCTCTTCTGACCCCGAGTCCCTACATTATGACTATGTAGATGTGGAAACTATTGCCAACATCCGTACAGCTGCCCGTCACTCTTTCCTGTGAGTTGAGGGTGAAGGAGATGAGGGCTGGAGTTTTAGATTGGGTCATCTTGTTGATTTTCACTACCTTAACTGTTCTTGTTTCTTTTCCTGTTTATTTAGATGGGCAACCTCCACAGATTCAAGAACGTATGATGAGGTCCCTTTCGAAGCCATAGAGGTTTGTGGTCGCAGATGAACAAACATTTGGTCATGTGCTTCCACTCTAACACAGTGGTTTCCAGCCTTTTGCTAAGAGAACACTTTTCACAAGCCATATTCTTCACAACCCTCCCGCCAAAAGAAAACTCTTCACAAAAAAAGCACTTAATTTTATGTGCACAGACTTACATTCAAAGCATATAGAAAGAAATACACAACATTTATGTACATGCATCATAGTTACATTTTATTTTAATTTATTTAACCTTTTTTTTTTTAAATAGAGAAAAGTCTTCTCTGTGACCATGGCAATTCTGTTAACCTCATTCAAACACAAACTTGTTTTAGAAGAGGTCAGATATCCTTGTGCCTCTGTGTGCATGTGGCGTGACTGGACTTTAATGAAAGATGAGAAGTGTGTGATGACTCTGTATGCAGTAATCGGGGGTTAGAGCAGGTTCAGTCGTCATGGCCTCTGGCCTTTGAGTGGCTTGTTAAACCTGTGCTGAACCCTCAGACACCCACACAGAAGCTTCAGTTCTCCATCTGTGCGTGCCTCAAATCATGTGATCAGGCTACACAATAATTTTTGATTTTTAAACTTTTTGTTTTTTTTCCCCCCCTCAGTTGTTTATGTAACATAAGGGTCAATCAGTTTAAATGTTCATATTTATTGCATTGTGCCATCTCCAGCCAAAATAATAAATTGGAGAAGAAAATAGTCTTTTTAATAACAATATAAAGTATTTTTAAATAACAAACTGTTAACTAAAATTTGAAAATATATAGTAAATGTATCATAATAATAATATATTATATAACCTTTTAGACTGAAAGCCCCCCTCCCCCCAACACTGCTATAATTATGACAAAACTGCTTGTTTATAATTGACAAAGCTGTATCTTTTTGGTGAAAAAACAGAAACAATAGTAATTGAGTGATTTATTTATTGATTATATTAATGTCAATTGTATTAGAGCAATTTCTTGTAATGTTGCCTGCGGGCCCCACAATGGTCTTTGCTCCCTTTAAAACCACTGTAGGAAATATACCCATTTCTACATTAACTTTTCATTTATGTTTTTAGGTTTATTTATAAAATAAATTAATAAATACATTTGTGGATATTTGTTGATGTGTTTATAAAAACACAATTGGCATCAACTATATTAATATACTAGGTTAATCATTTGAGTATGAGGGATACAAATGGCATTGGAATGGTATGAAGCAGCGTACAGTACAGTAGTTTAAATATGGTACACCTTTTGTCTTCAGCAGGAAAATGAGAGGTTGATGGGAGGAGCACAAACAAAACGGCGTTCTTCTTTCTCCAGCAGTGACACAGGAAAGCCCAGTCCACAAATCACTCTAAAACGCCACGGCTCCAGTGAGTCCCATCACACTCTGCACTGTGCTAGTTGCGCTTATAACAAACACAGCTGTTGGATTCGGCATTGTCTTTAACGTATAGAGTATGATGGTTTTAAGTTTTTATTAGCAGCCTGCTGACTGCTCAACCCTATTTTGGCCATTTTGAAAAGGGCTGCAGAGTTCTTGTCACATCAGAAGCAGTCAGAATGATTTAACCTGAGCTTAACAAGACATTTTGGTTTGATCTACAGCTTTCTGCATTTTCACACTCATTCTCTCACCAGATAAGTGCTAAAAGCATTGCCACCTTCCCACAGACTTCTAGGGTCTGATCTTTGACCTTTACTTGACATTTCAGACGCAAATCAGTATGGGAGGTATGGGAAAACGCGGGCACAGGAGGACGCACGCCAATACTTGAAAGAAAAAGAAGACCTGGAAAAAGAAATAGATAGTATCAGAAGTGCCCTAGTCTCACTGAGGAAAAAGAAACGAGAGGCCAAAGAGAAGATGAAGGGTGCACCGGGTGAGAAAGCAAGCTTTCCTGCCTATTTAATGAGATACTCAAGGACGCTTTCAAAATAGTTAAACAAGTGACTTTCCCCCACTTTTACTAGCAAAAATAGCTTTTTATTGCTCGTTTCCTTTAGCATATTGCAACATTTAATTCACGTATATGTATGTCCTCGTTTCTCTTTTATATCCATGTTTAGATGATACATAGGTTCATAAATTCTTCTCTTGAGAGGGTAACAGCCATATTATCATAACACAGAACACTTTTAAATCGCAATATGGCCTGAAGAAATGAAGACGGCTATAAATATTAGACTTGTAATTTTACAGTTGTACTGTAAAATGGTGATTATATTATTTTTCATGAATACTAAATGTTTAATTTTACATTGAAATAGCATTAATACAATAGTAATGTTTCTTACTGTGTTTAATATTTTAGTTGTAATAATAATTATAATTATTTGAAATAATATTTCAGTAATCATAATATTTCATATTTTGTTTAACATTTTAGTAATGATAATGTTGACGTTTCTTTGCTTTTATATGGTCATAATGGATCTGCCAAAAATGCATATGTAAACTGAACTATATACATGTGCAGATAAGCAGAAGTTGGCTTTAGAGGAGCGTGTAGCCCAGTTAGAGGACAGCTGTCGGGTGAAAGAGGGAGAGCGTGTGGACCTAGAGCTCAAGCTCACGCAGGTGAAGGAGAACGTGAAGAAATCTTTGGCTGGTGGAGAACTGGGGGCACCTACAGAGTCTACAAACAAGGTACTGACTGGACCTAAAAAGCAAATATTAGAATTAACAGTTTGATCGAAATTGTTAAATATGGTACTGGGTTTACCTTACAGACTCAAAGGATGGAGACTCAGTATATTGAGTCATTTCTCCCAGTCAACTGCACCTCTGAAATGCGTAAGCGGCCCCCCTCCATCTATGCATCCGCGAAGGGAAACGTTATGCAGAAAGCCAAGGTAAACACATCAGTGTTCACAACATTATCCAGTGCAATGCATCAAAAGACCGATAATGCAAACGGAACAGTTTGTTGCATCAATAGAGATCACATTAAAACATTCAATCTATTTCTAATGAGTCAGTCTCTAATTAGTTTCATCGATTAGTTTGGGGTCCTGCTATTAAGTCTTATATATTGCAGAATGGCCTGTATGTGTGTAACTTAAACCTTAATGCTTTATTTTTAACCAGGAATGGGAATCTAAGAAGGGGACTTAAACTGCTGATCAGGAATGTCAAGGTTAACATGAGGACTTTTCAACCACCTTTCTCTAACACAGACTGCTGTATATGCATATATATTGACTACGACGACTGCCACTTTTGTAACTTCATAATGGGGTTAGAATGACAAAGCAGCCGCTCTATTATAATACTTTGCAGTCAAATGATGATGTCCTCTTCAAATCTGGTGAAGTTCCATGTTACAGGCACAAAATATTGAAGGATTGAGATGGTATGAGGAAATAATAGTTTGTCCTTTGAAAGTGCACAAAAGAGTTGTGGGTGGGATGTAAAGAAAGATGGGAATGCATGTGAGACAATCCACTTTAAAATAGTATGTTAAGAGAGGCATGATTGGTGACATTTGTACAAAGTGTGTTTTCACACTCCATTGCTTGCACAGTACTTCTGGGGTAACTCCTGCTCTTAACCAAGTGGTGCTAATAACGGTGTACATATGACAACTGTAAATCATTTTAAAAGTCTTTTTAATCTAGCCACTTCCCCAAAATGTATTTTTACTGATACTTCGGTTTATAACCTTTTGTTTTTTCACCTTTTAATGTGAGTAACATTTGCACTTTAAAATGTCTTTAGACATGGAGATGGGAATATTATTTTAATAAAGGAAAAAAAAAAAAAAAAAAAAAGTGTATTTTTGTTCCTTTATTATAGACTTGCATGGGAATTATGGTTGTGGCTAGACGGGATACAGCTACGGCCAGAAATGACGCAAAATCTCTCCAGATGGACAGGAAGAAAGTGAATTTTTTTTTTTTTTTAAATGGACAGTAACGGCGACAACAAGCGAACTAATTAGCCCATGTTGTGGCAAAGTCCTCTGAACCAAAGTCTCGCTGGATGGACAGGAAAAAATTAAACGGACCATGAAGACAACTAGCGAACTAGATTTTGCAAGACTTGCGTCACTTCAGGCCACAAAACCTGATATTTCCTTATATACTGGATTTACAGAAAGAGGATTAGTAGATTGTCAGTTAAATGTTTAAAGTACAACACCTTCAGTGATATCTTAATGCTGGTGAGGAACTGACTCGAGAAAAAAAAAAAAAACCCTAGTCTTCGTGTCAGATTAACAAAAGTGAACAGAAGTTTCATAAAACGTTTAATAAAGTTAAAAAGCAAACCATTTTAAAAATACAAAGTTCACAATCCACATGAAAATTTAGAGTTCACACTCAGGGGGCAAGTCAACAGTCAGCTCACTTATAGTCTGTAGGAATGCCTCCATTTCATCAACGCATTCCACCGCTGCATGAGAGGAAAAATACTTAAGTTTAACTGGGCATAAAGACTTTTTGCATAGACAACTTTAAGCTACATTTCTAAATAGATCAATTACCTCTGGGCATCTTTAAAGGTGAGAGTGGCAAACATGGGTCCATAATAAGCTCTTCCACAGGTAACGTATTTGGCCACATCTGTTTTCCCAGACCAGTCAGAGAAAAACAACTGAGGTAGACTTCATCTGGAACACTGCAGGTCTCAAACTCTACAAATTTAACATGGGACAGAATTGTCAAGAGCTGAAGTCAAAAGTTTAGCTTAAAAGCCATAAAACAGCAGGTCAGTCTTACCGCTTGGATTGTATGGGTAACACTTCTCGATCTCTGGCAACTCCTCACTAGCTGGCTGAGCAGGAACCTTACACTGATGGAATAAAATCGATTTAATCAACCTACAAACAACTTTCATACGGTTTTCTCTGCATATCAAGAACAAACGGCGGTTAAGTTAGTTTGACATTTGACATTCATTAGACATTCGGTTTTTTTGCCAATTAAACTCTTTGCGGCTTTTGTGTTTTGAGACCAAACTAACTCCGATAGACATAAATATATGCCCTCTATGTTGCACAAGGCTTAATTTCTAGGAATTAAAAAAAAAATTAGTAACCATTTAAATTAATTAAACAATTTAACTACGTGACGACATAATATAAAACCAATGCTAAAATGTTCGGAAAAACATAACTGTTATCGCACAAAGCTCCGTTTTTGGAATTACAATTTTATGTTTTTTATAATAATTTTACAATTTTTAATGTATGCAATAATATAAATCCATTAAATGACAACACCATTTGATCTAAAGGTATGAAACCAACTGTAAAATATTCAGAATAATATTCCCTATAATGCACAAGTCTTGGTTTTCCTGATTATGCCTTTATTGTTTTTATATATAGTACTGAAACCATATTTGTCATGCTTTATATACTGTACCCACTTAAATGAATTAAACTCTGACACAGTTTGAGATAAAAAGGTATCAAACCAACTGTAAAATACTCAAAATATTATTCCCTACAATGCACAAGGCTTGGTTTCTCAGATCTGCCTTTACTGTTTTATATATAGCACTGAAACCATATTTTTCATGTTTATTATACTGTATCCACTTAAATTAATTAAACGCTGACACAGTTTGAGATAAAGCTATCAAACCAACTATAAAAATATCTAAATATTATTAAATTTAATGCACAAGGCTTCTTTTTCAGATTATGCCTTTATTGTTTTTATATACAGTACGGAATACATATTTGATCAATATGACTTAAACCTCTTTGTATGCCATGGCATAGCATTTGGATATCACCATATAAATAATTTTTTTTATAATAAAGTAACAAGAACTTTATTATGTCATCCTATAAATGCCACTGTTAGCAGATATACTCAGTGTTTGTGATAAGTGTTCCTTTTGAAACATATCAGTTGAAGATATTGAACATTTATTTTTCTATTGGCGATTTTCTATTTCATTTAGGGTTGACTTTAAAATAGACCTAAAAATAAACAAATAAACAAAGCCTCAATTACAAACTTCATGATATTGGTTTAAAACCATAATTTTTTGATAAAACAATTATTATTCTGTTATTATCTTATCAAGCTTTTAACAAGTAAAAAAATTATAAAAATAAACCATCATATTACCTTTTGTAACACGTCTTAAAATATATTTGAAACTCTTTGAATATGATATCACAAATAAGAAGCTTATAAAAAAAAAAAAAAAAAGCAATACAAATTCTAAAGATTTTCATTTTAGGTAACTGCGTAAGTCTATAGAGCTTTTATAAGGATTTTTATTGTTAATATTTTTTTTTATATATGTTTGTTCAATTTTTTCTTTTTTCTGTTTTACATGCTTTAAACTGTATGACAGTGCCTTATATTTGCCTTGTATGTTTATGTGATGGAACTATAAAAATAAAAAAAACATCCAACCGTTAGTCTGCTATGAGCGAGAGATGGAGAGGAGGTGTGCAAACACAAAACCCTGCCCTCTATTTAGTGTCACTTGGAAATACGTCACAGCACTGAAACAAAGTCGTTGAAACTTCCGCTTCACGGGAACTTTAAAGTATTAATATGTACCTTTAAGGTACTAATATGCACAAGTTAATGTGAATACAAAAAAAACCTTGTTGTACCTTTTTTTTCCCTGAGATTATACATTTTTATTCAGCCATTTCACAAAGAAAATAACATTGATTGCCATTAACCGTGACCGTGCTTTACCTAAACCTGGGAGCGTGATACAAAGGCTCATTTTTAGAAGAACATTTCAGAGGAGCTTAAAGCTTTTGATCTTTTTTTTTTTTTTTTCTTTTTGTTGACTTTTCATAGGCTTTCAATAGATAAATTAGACCTGTGCATTATAGGGAATAATATTCTGAATATTTTACAGTTGATTTGATAGCTTTATCTGAAACGGTGTCAGAGTTTAATTAATTTAGGTGGGTACAGTATATAAAACAAAAAAAATATATAGATTCAGTACTGTATATAAAAACAGTAAAGGCATAATCTGAAAAACCAAGCCTTGTGCATTATAGGGAATATTATTTAGAGATTTCTACAGTTGGTTTGATACCTTTATTTCAAACTGTGTCAGAGTTTAATTAATTTAAGTGGGTACAGTATATAAAACAAAATAAATATGGTTTCAGTACTGTAAATAAAAACAATAAAGGCATAATCTGAAAAAAAAACAAGCCTTGTGCATAAGGAATATTATGAATATTTTACAGTTGGTTTGATACATTTATCTCAAACTGTGTCAGAGTTTAATTAATTTAAGTGGATACAGTATGTAAAACATATGAAAAATATGGTTTCAGTACTATATATAAAAACAGTAAAGGCATAATCTGAAAAAACAATCCTTGTGCATTATAGGGGATAATATTCAGAATATTTTACAGTTGGTTTGATACAATTATCTCAAACTGTGTCAGAGTTTAATGGATTTATATTATTGCATACATTAAAAATTGTACAATTATTATAAAAAAAACATAAAATTGTAATTCCAAAAACGGAGCTTTGTGCGATAACATGATATGTTTTCCCGAACATTTTAGTATTGGTTTTATATTATAATGTCACGTAGTTAAATTGTTTAATTAATTTAAATGGTTAATTTTTTTTTTAAATTCCTAGAAATTAAGCCTTGTGCAACATGAAGGGCATATATTTATGTCTATCTGAGTTAGTTTGGGCTCAAAACATAAAAGCCTTTAAAGAGTTTAATTGGCAAAAAAACCCGAATGTCTAATGAATGTCAAACTAACTTCACCGCAGTCTCCAGAGTGTGGGGGGGGGGGGGTACGAACCTTGGCTTCAGCAGGTTTAGTCTTCTCCTCTGCTTTATGAGATGCTGCTTGGGTTGCAACAACCTTATTTATGACTCCCAAAGCTTTTCGGACCGATTGCAGAGGAGCTCCAGGACGTGCCTTTCCTGCTGCCAGAGGTGTTCTCAAGCACTGATCTGAAAATGTGACAGACGTAAATTAGGGACTTGGTGAGTAGTCTCTTTTTGGTTAGGAGACGAAGCCTATATTGGCACTGACCTGGAGCAGAGTGCAGTCTGTTCTGGCGAGATTTGATGGCTGGAGTGGTCAGTCTGCCGTTCTCCTGATCCAAGTAAATCATGGTGTCCATTTTTGTATCTTTGTATCTATCGACAGGGTGAAAAGCAAGACAATGAAATGCAACTTGTTTGGTTCAAATAATGCCATTCATGATTTGTAACTTAGCGACTCGTTCAGCTTGGTCAAGTGCGTTTGCCAATTTTACGTTAAATAAAAAAGTGACCCGCAGAATATCACCTGACTTTAATCACTATATACAGTTTAACTTAAACTTCGTTTTTTCTTCTTTTTTTTTTTAGTTAAAACTTACCGTTTCTCTGTGTTTAGTCTTTCCTTTTCTACACAAGCAAAATGCCGTTTGTTTTGGTTCCGCGTGTCCCGGCTGAGTTTTAAAAAGCAACCTGCTTCCTGATTGGCTGATGGCTTTTCCTCGTTGACCAGGCGATGCTCTTCGTTCATTGGGTTACAGCGACAGTGCCAGCTTATGGCCAGAGTGAGTAAAGCTAGTGATGGGAGAAACGAAGCTTTTCGAAGCATTGAACCAATTGCTTCGGAAAATGATTCGATGTTTCGAAGCACTTGAAACAGCTATGGAGACAGATCAGCCTCAAAAATAACACATTTGCAAAACAAAATTCATAAATGCACAGCACAATTTACATTTACAAAATCCGATTCGTAAATTCAAAACACAATTCATAAATACACAAGTAAAAGCATAAATATTTCCCCAAATGCTCACACAAATGCATCTTACCTAAATAATTTAAATGTTAAACAAATAGTAATCTAATTCTTGAATTAATTTCATCAAAACATTTGTGAATGATGTACATGTATTTTGGATCGTTTTTGCTCTGCATTGCAAATGGTCACATGTGCAGAATGCTTTGAATTTGTGTGTGGGTAGTTTGGAGGAACATTCTGGAAGGTTCAGCGGTTAAGATTCATAATGTCTTTTGTGGAGGATGTCCGTTTCAGTCAACGCGGTGCGCTTTAATCACCAATCAAAAAAATCTTTACTGAAAAGACTCAAGAAGCTCAAGGCTGTGCTGGTACTGTGCAGTGTTCCATGATCGGGATTTGTTTTGCAAATGTGTTATTTTTGAGGCTGATCTGTCTCCATAAACAGCACATGCTGGCGACACCTGCTGGTGAAAACGTTGTAAAAGCATCAAGAACTCACACCAAACTTACAAAACAAATGGAAATATATATTTTTTAGAAATACCATTTTTAAAAATAAATAATAAACACTTAAATACTATTAAATATCAGTGCTTGTTATGTGTTTTAAGTATAATCAAACCCTTAACACAATTAACTAAATTAATTATTTAATGAATTCATTAATTTATGTAATTAATTTAATTAAGTGTTTTCATTAGAGCTGTCTATAAAAAGCAGCAGGCAAGAGTAGTGTTATCAGTCAGGAGAAGGGGGTGGATTTAATTCTATCGTAAGATCATTTTGTTATTTTTAAGGTATGTGATTTGTAGGTTGAAAGTACTGAATGTGTTTACACATTTTTTTTAACTATATAGCCATCTGTGTTAAAGGGACTTTTTTTTTTAACCCACAACATCTGGCCCTGAATTCTTAATTTTTTTATAGTAAAATTTCGTGGGATTTGATGTCACATGATTAACTGGGCAACCAGAAGTGGTTCATCATGGGTTCACTTTGAGATCAACACCCCCTAGTGGTGAACCATCGGAGTTCCGAATTAATTTATTGGGCACCTAGAAATATTGCATAATCTTAAACATTTCTCAAATTTTTTTACAATTTTTTTTATGTATTTACAGGTTTGAATTACACCCCTGACTCAGACTTGCGTACCGCACTGTACATAATGACATGCATACACTGACCATTATTGGTTTTACTTAGTGCCATTTATTATGGTCAGTGCTTATGGATTTTACATCAGCCTTACAGCGCATTACGTTTAACTAGCAAAACAAAGCAAGAAGAAAAAACAAGTAAAGCTTTGAACCCTTAAATAGGCTAAATCAAAGAGTGGACTCGTAGAACAGCATCCTTTTTTGTGTCCTGCTACAGATGAGTCTGTATGGTGATTTATGTGTGTCCATGTGATCTTCACTTTCATTGTTGTGTAGAAATAGGCCTACTTTCTTCAGTGCAACAATGAACCAAGTCCAGGTCCTTGTTATAGGCCACTATTTAACTGCAATTGATAGGGAGTCAACAGTCTTTTCACTTTTACAGTCATTTGTGCAATACTTTGTTCATTAAGAGTGGTTTATCCATTAGAATAAAAGGTAGTAGAGCCAGTAGAAAATATTGACAAGGAGAAATACCATGGGGAAAAATACACGTGCATGTCTGTCGATGTTGTTAGGATTCTCGACACTCATCATGGATGCTGCTCGGCGAGACATTTGCTTTACGGAGGACAAACCGCACCCCTTCTCTTTCTTCTTGTCTGTGGCCTCATTCCCTTCGCATGTCACAGATTGTTCAGGCGTCTCCTGCTGAGTGGATTCTTCAGTCTGCATCTTTTTGGGTGACGTTGAATTTGCCAAGTGAGTCATACCATTTGACTCCTCAAATTCTTTGAGCAGTTCCTGTGAAAATTTCATGTAAAAATGTTAAAATACAACAGGTTGTAAAAATGTGTAATTTTAGCCTCTATCCAGAGGTTTCTCACCCTTTGCACATCTACAATGGTTTGGTGCTGCATGGTGCAGAAATGAGCACAGGCATATTCCAGCAGAGCACCAAAGATGAAGGTGAAACAGATGCCGAGATAGACGTCGATAGCCTTAATGAAGCAGTTGGCATTGGGAAGCGAGGTCCTGGCACCCATCATTAGTGTGGTCATGGTAAGAACGGTGGTCACCCCTGTCAAATAAATGGATTTGATAGAGAATATTTAGTTTTTCTATAATCCAGAAATCTTTTGTAGCATATGTTTTTTTTAGAGTAATAAGCTCTTGGAATCACTGACCGATGCAGGTACGAGCTGGAACGGAGGATTGACTGATCCAAAAAGACACCCATGACAGAACCACCAGCAGTGTTGAGGGCACATATGTCTCCAGAATGAAGAACAGCACATTTCTACGTAAAGAGAAGTGCAGCACTAGCTTCGGGTAAAAACCTGCAACAGATCCAGAATATTGCAGGTTATTCACTGTAAAAAAGAAAAAAAAAATCTGTGCAATTTTCACAAAAAGTACTAAAAATGCTACATTAAGAATAGTTCATTGATTAACTGTAAGATATTTTATCATATACAATGGAAATGGTTGTAAATGGTTTAATATTGCATTATATATAAAATAAAATAAAATTTCCAAGTAAAAACCATATATATATATCTGTGTGTGTGAGTGTGTGAAAAAAAAATATAAAAATACATTCCCAGAAGTCCCTGCGGTTGCTTTCTGTTTTAATACCTGTATTATCGTGGTTTTCGGTACATTATAATGTAAAATGCTAATATTTGTAGTTGTAGTATCACTTAAAAATGTGTGATTATGAGATAAAATATACAGGCACCAACATGCCATCCTGTAATAGCTGATAGATTGTCAGTGTATTATTTATGGTGCTTTTTTTAACTGTACATTTAACTGATTTAATTTTTTTTTTTTAGACAGCAGTTTCTAGCAGCACTAGCAACACCAAAGTTTGATTACTAGGAAATACATGTAATGATTAAATGTACAATGGGACCAAAAAGTAGTATGAATTTTAGTCCATTAAAAAAATTAATAAACAGATGATCAAACCAAGTGGCATCTGCAGACAAATATGCTATGCAATTGTTTGGATTATCATTCTAAACCTAAAACCTCTTTTTGTGGAATAGTTATGCTTGTGGTGCTTGTGCTATTTTCTTTGAAATGCCACTTGGATGATCTTTTGTTATCAAACGGAGTGACATTCATACATCTTTAAGTCTGGCTTAAGTGTCCAAATTCTTTTTTAGGATTTTGTGAACCATGATTGCGGTGTAAGCCGCTTAGAAGGACGGCGTCTGCCAAATGCGTAAATATAAATGTAGAATGTGACTGAAAGACTGACTGGTACTTTTTAGTAAAATAAACTAAAAGTGGCCAAGATATTCACAATAAAATTAGATGTTTTTACCTGTTTCATACGCAGCTTCAGATACGGTTGTGTAGTAGCTCTCCACACTGTACTGGGCCAGACGCAGTGTATCTAACCCCTTCACTGAGTCATTCCCTCGGGTCCAGTAAAACACTACATCCTGTAGATTATAGCCCCCTGAACATGTATGCACACACATACAGATTTAAGGGTTTGAACAGGCTGCTCTTGAATAACCAGTAAAATAAAATAAAATAAGGAAAAACCAGTTTGAGAGTGAAAACGCTTACAGCTTTCTAATTGCAAAGTACACTCTTGTCTATCCATAGGATACTTGGTAAGGTCCATGATGCAGGCGATGGTTGCTGTTATGCTGTGGAGAAAGGGAGGAATATTGATTGAACCATTTCAGTGGGAATGTTCCCCAGATGCACATACATCTGCCTGGAGCAGCTGTTCAGTCTTTGGTAAGAAGTTGTAAATTCAGTGTTTACCGAAGAGCGTAGAGCACAGTGCCATTGCTGAAGATGCGGATCAGACGGTTCTCCACAGTTACATCATGGAGGAAAGAACGCTTAGAATCAGGAATGAACGTATCAGGGATCCACAGCAAAGAAACCAGCCGTCCGTCCAGACTAAGACTTTCATTTCCAGGGAATATGAGGCGGGAATCTCGCCATCGTTGTCTTAGGAAGATAGTGGTTGTGTAGTCCTAAAGGTATATGAACAGAATTTATCAGAATCCCGTTAATCTGTTGCCTGAAGCCTCTTATCAGAGTAAGTTTATAAATGTAAATAGTACCATGTTAATCTCAGAGATGGCATCAATACTGGCAATATCCAGACTCATTCCAATTTCAACAGGCCCCTCTGTGGAAACAAACAATGTGTTCTTATTATTGGGTTTTAATTATTTAAATAACTATGTTTTTTTTTAATTCTCCATCTATATTTAATTAGCTTCAGGTAGCCCTCACGGTTAAAGTTTGGCCTTAGGTATCGATTGTAGCCTTTCATCAGCTTCTGTATGGTGGGCTGCAGTTGTGAATCATTCCGCTCGCCATAATGATTCCCATAAAATCCTCTTTCACTGGGAGACAGGGAGAAATGTTAATAGTGTGGATGTCTGGTGATTCTTAGTCTCAGTGCGTCAGATGTTTATCTCTCACCCGTTTGTAATCAACAGAAATAGACTCATCCAGAACAGAAGATAGAGCAGCATTCTGTGATAATGTGAGACAGATGAGCAGTGGCTGTGAAGAGAATTTAAGAAAAAAAATATGTTAAAATTTTCCCCATCATGTACGGATCATGGCCCTTCAACACCCTGGGCACCAGCTGCTGATGGTCCTAACCTTGTCATCCCACACACTGTTCAGTGTTTCTCCTGCCATTATATTAGGGGGGGCGATATTATATTAAGCCGCAAAACGACTATTTGAATATGAATTATTCGTGTCTCTGTGTTAATGAAATGGCGCAGACGTGCGGTTTTGTTTGCCACTTGTACTGATGCTTGCTGCGATTTCAGTCTGCCGTCTCACTAAATAATACATAAATACATGAATACATGAACAACATCTCCAGAACTGCGCTGAGAGTCACTTCATGAGCATTTGACCGTTTAGGCATAGTAAAACTATCTTCATATCATATACACACAGAAATGTAAAGGTATTCACGGCAACCCATCAAAATAAAAGTTTGGTTTAACTTGAAGGCATTGTGGCAGAAATATATGACTATTGTTGAGTAGAATGTACGTAATAGGCTGCTACTACTACTACTAAAATTATTAAAACCTTATTTTTAATGAATAATCATACAATATTTCTTCAATGTTTTAATTGTAATATTAAATGACTTTTATTTTCCCAAAAATAAAATGTGTTTAATTTTCATTACTCAAAAGATAGATTAAATGAATATGTTATGCCTTAAAAATGTAATACACACAGAATTTCAGAGCAAAAAGTCACAAGGCTATTGTAAGAATAAATGAAACTTGTTTTTATGCTTTCAAATAATTAGAAATGCTAAATCAGAATTTGGTAATAAAAAAACATAAGGTTGGAAAAAATAAAACATTTCATAGGGCCCTAAACATGTAATTTTTGTTAAACTTTTAATAAATTAATGTTAAATTGTTTAAGTTTCATGATTTTAATTAATTAGACATGCTTTCTGATTAATAAAATGTAATTTAACCGTTAAAAAAAAACAAATTAGAGAATAAGATCTTTTGATTGCGCCTTTGTATTCCAGTTTGGGCTCTTGAAATGTCTTAGACTTCTGGCTTTATTTCGTTACATTGGAATTTAATAAAAATGTGCCTGGCAAAGGACTGCAGTTTTAGCTTCTCATCTAGTTTATTTAAAGGGAGAGTTGACCCAAAAATGAAACATTTCACCCTCAAGTTGTTCCAAACCTGCTTGATTTTTTTTTCTTTTTCTGTTGAACAGAAAAGTAGATTGTTGGTTGGTTACAGTTGCTAGTCTCAACTGTCTTACATGGGTTGGGTGGGGTGTTTCCCCCTGGCTAGAATACCTAAAGTAGGGCTGTAGTCCAGACTCGAGACATTTTTCTATGGTCTCGGACTTGTCTCGGACTCGTTGGTGTTTGCACTCGGACTTGTCTCGGACTTGGTCATTGGACTCCACAAATGTTCTCATTTGGACTCGGTCTTGACTTGGACTCGAAACTTTTGGACTTGGACTTGACTTGGACTCGAACCTCTTTGGACTCGGTCTTGACTCAGTCTCGACTAGTCCTGGTCTTGGACTTGTCTTGGACTCGACAAAGCTGGACTTGACTACAGCTCTAACCTAAAGGGCACTTTAGGCTCCATGATTAAAGGGGCAGGGGCTCGAGCCCCCCATAAACTGTTTGCCCCCAAAATATCTTCTTTTATATTCAACAGAAGACAGAAAAGTCAAACTGGGTTAGAACAATTAAAGTAAATAAATAATGTAAATAATGAGTAAATAATGACAGAATATTCATTTTTTTGGGTGAACTATCCCTTTAAATGACTGATTTGATTGTGAATAGCAATTGTGAATAGAAATTTCCATGACTTTTCCTGTTCTGGTAAACACAATTTTAAAATCCCATGACATTTTCAGATTTTCAGTGATCGTGGGAACCCTGTCTGCAATATCTTTTTGCAGTATTAATACAATTGGTAATTCTATTAATACACTTTTGTATGCAGTTATAATTTGTTAATTGAGAACATTTAAGCACTACTTCTCAATGAATATTAATTTTCCATTAGAATTTTTTTTCAGGTGTCTCTCAGCTGAAGGTCCTGGGGGACTGGTCCTGTTGACCCTCCTAAATACCCATAAACCATGCAAACTTTAATGTCACAGAACTTTACCACAAGATGGCAGCAGTCCTCTCTGCCCACACGCATGCAACTGCACCACCAACAGCTTTTCATTAATTTACCATTTTATTAAATGCATAACTTCCCAGTCACTCTTTCTCTTCACTTTAATCTTATGATGCTGATTGTCTTGCCTCAAAACATACCAGCAATTGCCACTGCAGTTATTGTCATGGGACCTGAACAAGAAGTAGTCCGTAATGAAAGGCACTGGACCATTTTACCACTGATCAGCCCCCACCAACCATTTCTCTTTCTCTCTTTCTTTCTTTTTCTTTTATTCTAAGTCTCTCTCTCCTCCTCTCTTTTTCTCAATGGATTCTTTTAGATTAGAGCAATTTTTCAAAATGTCAGTGCACTTCTATTTCTAAATTAGTCACATAAATCAGACATTTTGCCCCCTGATGTGTGACAGTGTACAAGTCTTGAGATTATCACGTGTCAGTAATTTAACATGAATATATTTAAATATATATATATTTTTTTTCCAGCTTTTTCACAAGCCCTCACTATTGCAGTAATTTAAAATCACATATTAACTGCCAGAATTATCGTTACAAAATCTATCACATATATTCTCCAGAATGTAAACAGTGTTCCATCTTCTTGTAGGCACGTCACCCGTCTCATCATTCCCACTACATATTCTTTCTCATTTCCATTTTCCCATTCTTCAATTATTCCTCTCCTCCTCCACCTCCTCCCTCCATCCATCAGCTGTCCCCGTCTCTGTCATGCCGCATGAACATCACAATGACAGCAGTTACCTGTGGAGATCTGAGATGCAGATCATTGTGGCTGTACCCTTCACTCTTCTTCTTGGTCTCTTTTTCTCTCTTAGTATTCCAGCAAGACGTATCCAGGTTGTTCTCAATCCTTTTCTTTGTCTCATTTTTTCATGGGTCTCCTGTGACTTAAACTTGACTAGCTCAGAGAATAACCCCTCTCTGTCTCCCCATTCCCCAAACCTCCTATTGTCTCTCTCTCCCCCTCTCTCTCTCTCTCTTATGTACATGTGCACAGCTGTATCTCATGCCTCTGATGGCACCTGTAGTTTTATAGATGAATCTCTTCATTGCTCGGCTCCCTATAAATCAGTGTCATTGACAATCTCATGTGGCTTGTGACATGCTGAATTCTTCTAATCTCTATCTTTTCCTCTCACGCAACTGCCCCCTTTTTAGTTTCAATCACAATGCTGTTTGTTCCTTGTAGCAAATTTACATCCCATTTTGCATTGTTGTCTTTCATTTCTTTTGTTTCCTGTGTCCCTATCATTTTTGACACACCTGCTACTTTTGAAGTTTCTGTGAGATGATATATGACATTTTATTTCCCCAATTCTCCTTTCTATCTCTATCTCTTGTCATGCTGTTTTCTCCCCATCTTTTCATCATGTTTATCAGTATGTTCTTTTAGGATTTCTCAGGATAGAGTGTTTAGTAGTAGGCTGTCTACTGTACTATTTATACCCAGTCAAAAATGGATTGTCATTTCGAATCATTAGCTGAAAACGTAATGCTTAATGCTTTCCAGTAATGCTACATCCACAAACTAGGTGTCAGAATCAGTCCAAGACAACTTCCATATTGGCCAGTGCAACATGTGGGCTTTTGAATAAGTATTTGCTTCGTGACTGTTAAAATATTTACATTGACATTTAGTAGATGCTTTTATCCAAAGCGACTTACAAATGAGGATATATAATATATCTATATAGTCAGAATGTAATCTGGATTTTTAGCGATTTAGTGATGTGACATGTGGCCAAGTATGGTGACCCATATGGTGACCCATAAATTAGTGCTCTGCATTTATCCCATCCAAAGTGCACGCACACACACACACACACACACACACACAATGAACACACACCCGGGCAGCCATTTTTTTGCTGCGGCGGTTGGGGGTTCGGTGCCTTGCTCAAGGGCACCTCAGTCATGGTATTGAAGGTGGAAGAGAGCATTCACTCCCCCCACCTACAATTCCTGCCAGTACGAGACTCGAACCCACAACCTTTGGGTTACGAGTCCAACTCTCTAACCATTAGGACTTCCCCAAAATTGCATTTATTACATTAGTCATGTTATTGTCATATGACCTACCAGTGTGCGTTGCGTCGCTATGCTGTCATCTTTCGTGGCCTCATGAGATAATAAAGTGGCCATTGGATGCACAATTCAAAATCTCAACGGAGTAGTAGGTCACAGTAGGTCATCATTTTAGCCACTGTTTTATGAATACCGTGAATTCAGAGACTTCAATTTCACATGCTGTTTTTCGCCTACTATAGCCTTACACCTCTAAATTTGTTTCTTGGAATGCTGACATTTGTGCTGCAAATGAGTGCAGACAATGTAAAAAAAAAAAATCTGATATTAAATATTAAAATTCCATCCAGGTCTGGTTATGGCTTCATTTATTTAGCACTTCTCAGGCTACATTTATTTACAACTCAAGTAACATATCAATTTGACAGCAGTTGTTTTTTTTGTGTCCATCCATGTCTTATCGCTTTTTGTTCAGCAGTCTTCCATTTATATTATTTTGTCAGATGGAATGCTGCCGGAGATGGACAGTGAACCTGCTTTAATCATATCCCTACGGATTGACCGGCTCTCCATAATTGAAGCCGACTCTTCACATCGTCCTCAGGCTTTAAACCCACACAACATTGTAAACAGAGGTGCTGGATTCAAACCGACGGATAAAGGAATGTTTGACAGCACAGGTGACGCCTCAGTAAGCTCAATTATATAACCTCTGGCTCCAGGGAAGCCTTGCTTCCTTCTTGGATTAATGTCTTTCTTCTGGTGCAAATCAGACGGTTTCTGAAATGGAAAACTTTCTCAAATGTTGCCTCCACAGCTTAGAAACCTACACCAATGCTGTTGTTTTTGCGAGGCCTGTTTATTAAGAAGCTCCCAACCTTTGCTAGCTTATTTGACAGGATAGTAGCACTCAGATCTGAGAGGCACCAGATGCGCCCTAGATGAAGGAATGGCCTGGCATCCTCCCCTTTAGACCTGCAGACATCAGGCTCTGACTGGTGAACTACTGAAATCCAGCAGAAGAGCTTAGACCAGCATGTTGTCTGAGGCAGTAACTTATGTCTGAATCGAACCGAGATAGAGCCCGAGATGGTTTATGGCAGAGAATCAGATGACCGCCAGCAATCGTCTCAGCCCATGAATAGCTATTTCCTCCATCCTTCGTTCCCATCACAATCCACTTGACAGATTATCAACATGCCTGCTTCCTTTTCTCCCTCCTCTGCCACAACTTTCAGGTTCTCTTTAATTCATGTTACCTTCATCTGTCCTCTTTCCATTTTTGAGAACACCTTCACATCCGGCCCAGTCTTGTAATTGTTTCCTTTCCATCCATTTTAGTAGATCACTCAAGACAGTTTTATAAATACAGATCTGTGTGGCAGTGCAGCTCATACATGAGAGCGAAAAATGAAATGACTTCATACGTGCCTCATGACCTCATTTGTCATCACATGACTTACATTCACTCCAGTTTGCCATTTACATGCAGATTGCTGTAATATATCAGCTCAGCCAGCCTGAATACATGCACAGGTCTTTCTATTTTCCTTATCTTGTCCCACACTCTTAAAAAAATAAAGGCTCCAATAAGACCCAAAAAGGTTACAGCCTGATGTCATAGAATAATTTTTTAAAGGGACAGTTCACTCTAAAATAAAAAAATCTGTCATCATTTTCTCACCTTAATTTATTTCCAAATCTGTATGACTTTCTTCTTCAAAACAAGAAGATATTTTAATGAATGGTGGAAATCAAACAGTTCTGGTGACTATTAGCATCCATTATTTTAAAAAACAAAACAAACACTGTGACATTTTCTTTTATGTTCCATAGAAGATAGAAAGTCATACAGGTTTGGAATGACATGAGGGTCAGTAAATGAACTATTCCTTTAAGTTGCACCAATAAATTCTCATTCAATAGTTCTTTAGAAAATCATCTACAATATGTACTGATGCTTTTTAAAGAACACGAAAACCAATATTCTATGATAAAACATCAAGAACCTTTAATCTTTAAAAAAAATCTTATAGCCAGGAAAATGGTTCTTATTAAGAATCCTAAGAACCATTATTGTATCTTTCTGTCCGCTTTCATCACAGACTTTAAATTCTCACCGACTCATGCACAGTTTGCTGTACTCACCTTTTTTAGTTTCTCAGTTCAGTCTTTAGTCCAGTTGTGCACGGTAAAGGTGTGCTGGTTGTGAGGATGTGCAGATTCTGTGTCTGTCTCCCTCGCTCTATGTTCCCACTCTCTCTCTCTCTATTTTTTATTACTCGGTCGCTCTCATTTACCCTCTCACGGGCGGGATGTACTCCAGTGGTCAGTTTTCAGTGAAAGAAGAGAGCATTTCTTGTCTGTATGCCAACCTATGCAGACAATGCCTATATAGGCATTAGCGCAGCTTGGTCTATGGCTCACCCCTGTGGGCGCTGAACCAAATGGAGTTCATAGTATATTTCTTGTATTAAAAACAGTCAGATCATCAGCTGTGTGATTCTTTTGACCATTTTATTTTATGATCTGCAGTGTTTCAAAGGGAAAAATAAATAAAATGTGATAATCTAGAGGTTAGTAATCTGCTTACATCCACTGGAATTTTGTAAGAACAGACTTGTGCTGAGAGATGGCTGAGGGAGGTGAGGATTTAGTAAATATTTTATATTTAGATGTCCATTTCAATTGTGGACCTGACTCTTTTCTTTCCTTTTATAATAAGTGACACATATCCTGAATAAATAAACAATAAACCGGAATTAACGGCACTCAAATCTCTGCAGGGTGACCAAGAACTGAACTGGCCAATCAGGATTCATCAGGGAAGGTGATGAAGAGACCACCCCCATATCCACATTTACTGACAAGAGGCAAGTGGGATTTTGCATCAGTGTAACCAAACAACCTCTTCCCTTATTTAAAATTAATCTCTGGACATGTCCACTGGACATTTTACTCATTACCCCTGAGAAGTTTTTCTCCATTATAATTTCCTTGTCTTTACTCATATAATTCCTTTTTTTTATTCTGTTATGTGCCTGCATATGCAACCTAAAAGGATTGCAAACACACACACACACACACACACACACACACTAAACTCTTAAAACATCTTCAGACATATGACTTGCTTTTAGAGCAGACAGTTGGCTAAATGACATGTTGAATAATGTCATAGTTCCTAGCAATGCCAAAGGAAAAGGAATGTGCCTAGAGAGAATGAAATGAATAAAAAAAGGGGAAAATAAAAAGGTGAGGAAATGAGGGCAGTGGGATTTCAGTACCAGTGTGCTGGTAGTGTGTGATGTTAAGCAGCTGGAAATGATGAGTGAAACAGATCTCTACCTTGGGCACACTATTGACACCTCCATTAGTGCTGCAGGAGACGCCTGCACAGTATAGCTCATTTATGTTTCTCTCCAGTGAACAATTTAATTGACCGACACAGAGAAAAGCTTACATTTCAGAACATGCAAATGAACTGCAGTTTTTTTCTCCTATTAGCAATATCAGTTTAATATAGTGAGTGATAAATACACACGTATAGGAAGCCCATTATATAGAATATATTACATAAAAACATATACCACAAAACAACAAAAAATAAATATGTGTATATATATATAACAAATGAATGATGCGTTTGTATATATATTATATATTTATATACTGGGCTTTCTTAGTTTTTCCTTGCAATCTTCTAAATTACTTATTAATTAATTACTTATTCACCCAATTATGTGTTTATAATCTGTTATTCTTTTTTTAAGCAGTGCAACCACCTGCATACAAATGCACTTTCTAACACCCCACCCCCCCCCCCCTCCCTTGCTATCAAGCACACCAGCTTCATTTACTTGTTTTTCTGCCCTGTATACACATCTGTATTCTCCACATACTAGCTGTTCCTATCCCATAGGCTGTATGCAGGCCAGGTCACTGGAGTAAGAGACAGTAGCCTGGCAACCTCAAGTCAAGGTTAAAAGAACATAATCTCATCCGTTTTGTTGACAGTTTAATCTATTATTTTCTCCCTGGTGAAATACTGCAATTCTCTGGGTCTCTCTCTTGCACTTTCAGTTCCTAGCAAATCCTTTCCATTTGTAATGGTTCATGTTGCATTACCCATGATGACTAATGACTAATGCCATTGCAAAACTCCATAGCAGTATAATGAGGCAGTGTATTGTCTCCTTAGGGCTTGTAGTGTGGTCTTGGCTTTGTTACGACCCCCTATTTTTGACAATCATATAATATATTTGGGATTTGCAAAATTGCTCTTGTTAAAAGCCAATGGTATCATATTTTTAATTGATGTGCAGATTTGTTGTCGCATGAATTCTAAACCCTCAAATACTGATGCATTTTTTGCTTATTTTTTATTGATATAGCCATATACTCATCTACTGTATGAGAAATTAAAGATTAGTAGTCATATAAATAATATACAATAAAATCACAGTCATATTAGTTGCTGTGCATAAAAATCTGATTTTTTATTTATTTATCTTTATTTCCAGTCACATTGCATATCTATTGTAAATCACCATCATGAGTGCAGCATGCATCTGCTTGACATCTCCAGTAGGAGAAGCACTAATTCCATAGGAAAGTCCATTTCAGTCCCACTGTGGAGGCATGTTGGTATATGCTGATGAATGCTGTATGTGTGTGGGGGGGGGGGGGGGGAGGGTGTGGACATGAGGATACCAGCCTGATCAGCATGCATCAGTGCATACATGCTTCTGGCTCATGACATTAGATAATTTAAAGGTCAACAGGCATGGGTGAAGACGTAAGAAGGTGTCTTTATTAAGAGTAAAATTATATTTCCATTGATATGTTCTACATTTTTAGCTATTTTTGCTTGTCGGAGCCAAGACTCAAGCGCAATGTCCAAGGGAACAACCATTTGTTTTGGTGTCTGAAACCATGGTAGACATTATCGAGTGCCCTCATTCAATCCCATAATGCAGCACAATAACGAGTGTATAACTGCTGTTTAGCTAGTGCTAGAGAATACCCGTGAACTGTAAGGGGGGGGGGGGATACAACAAGGATATCGCACTGGCTTGCTGTATGTTTCACTTCAAACCAGCTGCAAAGATCAGATCAGATGATTAGATGAATATCAGGGGTTGAAGTTCCAACATCAACCATAAGCCTGATACTCAAGGATGTGGTGATGCATCTGTGGGACATTGTATTTGCTTATGAAACATCTCAGCTGTTAGCTGTTGAAACTAATAAACAGCCATGATGTTTGAAACCAGCAGCCAGCAGAGTTGGGGCCAAATGCCTCTTAACACTCATAGAGTTTTGTTTTTGTCATGTTGACATGTCAAATATTTTAGGGGGAAATAACACAGAACAGTCCATTACACTAAAGTGTTTGTTGTCTCTCAACACTATTTTCACTAAATATTCTATATAAGCCCTGGTACATGTCAGTTCCTTTAGAGCGCGGTGCTCCCCAGTTATATACAGAGGCCAGTTTCATTTGGAACAATCCAAAAGAATGGATGCTTTCATGTTGGGATGGAATTTGGACCACAGATGTGGAATAATTGTTGTCTTCTGTTTACATTTTTCTTCCTCTTGATGAACATCTTGTTGAATGCAATCAATGGATAATGACTTCTTTCCCCTCTCATAAATCGGACTTCTTTTCCTTTAAGGACCAAGAGGATAAAAATGGTACCATTTCTTGGCATGTGTGTTTTAACAGGCTATTGTTTTTTTTCCTGATTTAGTCAGTGTTCAGATTATATGGATTGCTTGTCTTTCTTAGAATGATTGTCTCTATAAATTCATGGAACAATGATTCAGTTTGAATCAAAGCAGTTGAACTGAATCAAATATGTACAATTTAAACTGAATTTTGAAATTATATTATTATATTAATTATGTTATATAATTAATGTCTTGTCTTCATAATGTTAAATTTTTCAAAACTTAGTCTATTTTTATTAAATACATTAATTAAAATACTTGTCCTATATGTTTTAAAAAGCTTTTGCTTTTTCCAATCTTTAGATGCTGTAATATTTTAAATAGGATTGTGTGTCCGTGTTTGTGTGTGTGTGTGTGTGTGTGTGTGTGTGTGTGTGTGTGTGTGAGTATGTGTGTGTGTGTGTGTGTGTGTGTGTGAGAGAGAGAGAGAGAGAGTGTGTGAGAGAGAGAGTGAGAGAGAAAGAGAAAGAGAAAGAGAGATAGAGCAAGCAGAAATTAGTATTTAAGTGGCATTCAAATTAATCAGGTCAAAGTACATTAATGTGACTTTGTAGGAGAAGTTTAGCTGTGCTTATGAGCGCCAATAATTCAAGGACGGCATCTTTATCCTTTGTCTCCTCATAGCATGCGTCTGAAGTGTGTAAGACTATTTACACACAACAGTAACCTGGAACTGGATGGTCTTTTCTTCTGCTTGATTCAGTGAATCAGAGCTTCATCTCTCTGCCTGATATCTTCACGTTGAGTTTACTAAACATTGCTAATCAGTCAATACTGTTTAGCTAATAACAGTGCAGCGCGTGGTTGCTGTTTTGGTTTTGGTGCTGTAGTAGTTGGCAGCAGGGTACATTGCCCTTTAGGGGGGTTAGTCTCATCCAGTGCCCCTCATTTAAATACAATGTATTAACACAGAAACATCAACAGCCATTAAGCTTGAAGCTTATCAGTTCTGTCATCACCTTTTAACAGTTCGATTTTAGTTCATCTGCCCCTTCCCCCGAAACACGTCATTGTCGTGATGGATTTGTTCATGTCTGTTTAGAGTTTACGCTATCAACACTGCACAGAACTAGCTGGAATGCACCCAATTTAATCTCATCCTTGACATAACCCTCTCCCACACTAACACTGCAAAATCATACTATGAATTTTACCCTATTTTTGGTTGTTCTAAGGATTCATCAGCTTTAATGTTATGGCTTAAAGAATGAATAAGCATATTTGTTATCAGGATTTAATTTAATCCTAAGGCTAAGAGTGATAACCCTTACAAAACAGTACAATGACTATACCATGGTAAATTGATGGTAACATTTTTAAGCCCATGATGGTACTTTTTTCTTTTCTTAATAGAAAAAACTTCGGTTACTAACTTAACCTCGGTTAAGTAACTAATGTAAGGGAACAACCATTGCGTTGACACGCTTATGGCGGGGGAACTCCTGTTTACTCTAATACTGAAGCCTGATATTAAGTGGACAAAATTCGTGCCTGCAGTGCAGAGACATCCAAGTTATAAAACCTGGTGAAAGTAAACGTCTTAAGTGACAGGGGCTGCAAGTTGGCTGACTGGAGCTGCTTAAAGGGATGGCCCCGCAGGGCCCTGATGACTATAGACAAGTCCCATGTTGGCACAGTATGAGGGCGAGGCAGATTCAATCTCCGAGCTCCCCTCAGATACTTAAGAGCTAAGTTGTTTTTGCTAACTGATTGGCCAGCCATGAAAGAATTATTCACCGTGATGGCTGCCACATACACTTTGAGCGTGGAAGGGGTGTGCCCCTTATCCAGCAGGTCTTGTAGAAAGGATGTGGGACATGTCACAAGAGGACGGGTCCTTGTTCTGTGCTGCACACCAGTCAGAGAAGATTAAAGATGTATTGTAGACTGAGATCTAGCCTCCAAAAGGGTATTAGTTACACTCGCGGGGAGCTGCAAAGACTCCCGTTGAGGGGCCAAACATGAAGGTTCCACAGCTCTGCCTGGGGATGCCAAATCATGCCCTTTGCTTGCGAGAGAAGGTCCTCTCTCAGTGGTATCGGCCAAGGGGCTACCGATAGCAGCTGAATCAACTCGGGGAACCACATCTGATTCCTCCAGAGTGGGGACACCAGGAGGACTGAGCATCTGACTTGCCTGACACGTCTGATGACCTGAGGAAGCAGGGCAACCGGGGGGGAAGGCGTACAGGCGAGCACAGGGCAAATTGTGGGCCAGAGCATCTCGTTGTATCGAGAAGTATGTTGGACAGTGAAAGTTGTCTTCTGAGGCAAAGAGGTCCACATCTGCCCTCCCAAAGACAGACCAAATCATTTAAACCATTTGGGGATGTAGTCTCCATTCCCCTGGAGCTACCTTGTCCCTGGACAGCATGTCTCTCAGTGAGAGGAGTTTGCCTTGTGCCCATAGAAGGTGTCGAGCCAACCTGTGAAGGGAGCGTGACCTGAGACCACCTTGGTGATTGATAAAGGCTACCACCTTCATGTTGTCCGAACGGACCAGGACTGTGATGGGGGGCTATCTGGATGTGAAAGTAAGCATCTTTCAGATCCACTGAAAGAAACCAGTCCCCAAGGCATACTTGCGCGAGGATCTGTTTCAAAGTTAACATCTTGAACGGCCGTCTCATAAGCTAGCAGCTCAGATGTCTGAGATCGAGAATGGGTCTGACCCCACCATCTTTCTTGGGAACGAGGAAGTAGCATCTGTAAAATCCTGACTCTCTGTTCACTAGAGGAACTGTTTCCATAGCTTTCCTAGCCTGAGACTAGATGGCAAGTGATTCTAGTTTTCCGAATGGAAGTTTGCGGCAGGGGGATGGGGAACTGACATTCATGGTAATGAGGAGAAGAGAAATGCTCTTTTGAGTATGTTGGTCCGCTATCACAGCGGAAGTTTGCTTGGGCACGCACTGAGTGAGAAGGATGGGCCCAACTTGAATGGATCTTCCTTCACTCAGTGTTAAGTGGAGGGATGGGGAGCGAGCGCAAACTTTCTTTGAGGGAGTTCTGGCCTCCCTCTCCTCTTCCTCTCTGCATTCGGATCAGGACGGCTTCTGAGGCTCAACATTACTCTGGGGCGGGGACCTTGGTGCTTCGGACACGGGTAGCGTTTCACCATCCGGGGCCCAGGCTCATGTTTAGGCTGAGGTGGCCCATCCACGGTAGGGCCAAAGAGTCCCTTAGGAGAGACAGGCGAGTGTAAGAAGGCGACCTTGTCAGAGTCCCTGATCTCTGTCAAATTCAGCCAAAGGTGGCACTCCAGCACCCCCAAATTGGCCATGGCCTTGCAGTTCTCTAAAGGCATCAGAACTCTGGCTGGACTCGTCCATGGTGCGGAGAAGTTTAGACTGGAACACTTGAAGCACCGCCATCATGTGAAGCGCTGAGCCAGCCTGGCCAACTGCGGAATAAGCCCTGTTTGCTAGGGCTGAGGTAGTCCTGCAGGGCTTAGATGGATGCACTGCATGTGCTTTCAGCCCCTGGGCCGATAAAGGGCACAGATGCGCAGTGATCAGTGATGAGGAGGGAGCTTTCGATAACCTCTTTTCTGCAGCGCCGTCAACAGTGGTGAGAGCGGTGGAAGTAGAGGGATTAACACGGGCTGAGTAGGGGGTGCGCCACTCACTTCACTCAAGCCCAGTGTTAAAACCCAGCTGCTCCGCTATTTCTTTCTCCAAGGGGTGAGAGGAAACGGGAGAGCAGAGCGGGGAGGACCACCTTTGTTAAAGAAGGTGATCCACGAGCGGAGAAGGATGAGACTCATGCTCTGGCAGTGAGAGCATGCCATCTCGGTGAACGCAGCCTCTGCGTGGGCGCTGCCCAGACAGGCGACGCACTCAGTGTGCCCATCTGCATCATGCAGGGGGCTCCTTTACAGTGGCAAACAGCAGGCGGAGCTGAACTTCTTCCTTCTTCGGCTTCTTGCTTGCAAAGTCAGCGAGATGATCTTCATCGCTGGAGGAGAAAAATTCTGACAAATTGCGCTCAGAGCCGACTTATATAGTCGGCTACCCCACTTTTGGCAAGTTGAAGCGCCATTGCAGCAACACAAACATGAACAAATCAGGCTTCAGTTTCAGTATCAGGAATTCCCTCCCATAAGCGTGTCAATACAATGGGAGAGACCATACAAAAGGGAACTGCATTTTAAGCTATTAATATATTTACACTACCTTCCAAAAGTTTAGGGTTGGCAAGGTTTTTTTTTTGTAATGTTTGTGAAAGAGGTCTATTACACTCACACAGGCTGCATTTATTTAGTCAAAAATACAGTAATAACAGCAATATTGTAAAATACTATTACGATTTAAAATAACTGTTTTATGTTTTAATATGTTCAAAAATTTAATTTATTCCTGTAATGGCAAAGCTGATTTTTCAGCAGTCATTACTCCAGTCTTCAGTGTCACATGATCCTTCAGAAATCATTCTAATATGCTCATTTGGTGCTCAAGAAACATTATCAGTGTTAAAAACAGTTGTGCATGTATTTGAAAGATATCTTGTGTAACATTACCAATGTTTCTGCTGTCACTTTTAATCAATTTAATGCATCCTTGCTGAATATAAAGTATTAATTTCTTTTTTTCAAAATTCTTCGGACCACAAACTTACGGAAAAAAAAACATTTCAGTATGATGGTCCCCCCCCCCCCCCCCATAATGTATTTATCTAGATAATTAAACAAGACAAGTCAGGACCTCTTAAAAATTGTAGTTGTTTGGAAAGTCAGTAAATGGATCCAATACTGACTGTTATTGGCTGGTCATAAAATCTGTTCCTGGAATATAGCAGAAGCATCTTGAGCACATTGTTTTGGCAGATTCTGTTTGAAGGACAGGTGTGTGCCACACAACAGGCAGCAGGTGTAACAGAAGATTTATAGATTTTAATCACATTATACTGTTGAGCAATAATTCTGCCCCAAGGCTGCAGGAAACAGTGTGGTTGATGAATGGATATTGAGCATAGATCTAGCAAAATAAGTAAACACAAAGCAAATTAGTCAAACACAAATGTACATTTGTGATAATCAGTCATTACTGACCTGTTGCCGTAACAAATCCCCTCTCACAGAGCAGAGGCAAGGTGAACCTGTGTGAAACAGATTGATGTCTTTGTAGACTGACTTTTGTTTTGTGTTTGTTTTGTTGCTGTTTTGTTTTGTTTTGTTTCCTTAATTGTGGTCTCATCTGTCTGACTGCATCCTTTTTATGTATGGCTGTAGGCCAAATCTAGGGCAAAAACAACAACAACAACAAAAATGTCTCTGTCATGTCCTTTGAATGAATTTTCCACTTTTATTTTAAATCAAATAACTGAACAGCTTACTGTGGAATATAAGGGAGGAGAGGACAGCTTTAAATATAATATTCATATTCATATCAGAGGTGCATATCATGGGACAGACATTTTTCATTTGTAAATTGCTTCGCATCTACTAATTAATAAATGTAAACGAGGACAGCTGTAGTGACTGCAGCCCCAGAAGAGTATATATATATATATATATATACATTTACAGAGAATGATATTCTACAGAATAATTTAATTTATATTTTAAGGTGTATTTCAGTTTCCTAGGAGAGGTCAGTAATTGTAAATTGCTGTCTGGGCAGAAAACAGTCACAAAATCTCCATATACATGAGCCAAAAAGAAAGCACTGAGCATTTCCAAATGGTAAAATAAACAGTTGGTAATTTGCATCATTACATCAGTGAGAGGGTGTAGAGTTTTCAACCAAAAGCCAGCTTTCCTTAAATTTGCTTTATTGTTAGGTTTTGTAAGACTGAGTGTTCCTTCTGTTTCTCTTGGCACATTTGAAGCAGATGGTACAAAGTAGAACAAGTTCTTCTTCCCTATACTTTCACCTGCCACAGCTGGTGCTCGACTGGCATGGAAATATATACTATATGCCATGGAATCTATACACTGCTGCATAAAAACAGTGGCAAAATAAGCAAAGATATATGTCATAGGCAAATACACCATTAGCAGAATACATACCTTTCTGTTATAACTTTCTTTTTTTCTGTTTATATGCGTGTGACTAATGTTTGTCTTTCTCTTTTCTTCCTAGAAACATTTATGGTTCATAGGTCAACAGGGATTATCATAACTCATCTCACAGTTAAATCCAATAGTGCAAATGATTCTTTGGTGTGCTGAATAATGGCATGTGTTTTGCATGTTACATTAACTAAAGAATTGCCTTATAATAAATCCACAGATTCCATACTATATCAATTTCCCCATCTGAAGAGGACATTCCCTTGGGCAAGAATTTGCTTGAGGGCTCATTCTTTGAAGTTTCTGCTCGCACACATGAAATAAATCGTAGGAACGAAAATCATGAAACCCAGATTTGATTCATTCTTAAAAAATGTAATTCCGTGATCTGCTGGGGTGTGTTGTGAGCTGTTATGCAAAACAGTTGTTATATGATCTGAGCTGAGGTCTTCATGGTAAGCGTCTACCTGCTTAAAGGTTCCCTTAAGTCAAGGGAAGACAACAACCAAATGAATTCATTTCTGACAGGATAACTGATTTACTGATACAACATGTCTGTTGGTGACCTTGGTGAAAGTTGCCAAACAAAGTTCTCAATCATGTAGACATTTTATACTTTTTTATGGATATCTTGACAGTACAAACGCACACATGCTTACACACATCACTCCTGCTCTAGAAACTGCTCCGGGCTGTAGACCCCACTAACAGAATCAAGTCTCAGAAACTATTCAGTTTGTCTGAACCAAAGGTTTCTTTTTTTTTAGTTTCTGTTTTTTTTTCTAGTTTAATTTCATTATTTTTAATTTGTATCTCTATTTTCTGGTTGCTAAGCATGCATTTGAATCATTACAGTATTTGTACACTTAAGCAACACTAAGACACCTAAATTGTATTAAACCCTAGGTAATTAGGCCAACTTCAATTTCTTTGCTTAATTTCATTTTTTAATTATATCTGTGACAAAATTCCATGTCTTATGTCATTATATCTGTGACAAAGGTACCATGACCGATTTGAACTATTTGAACACACTCCTTTTAACTATTTAAGGTTTTTATTTAATTATTTAAAAATAAAAATGTATTTAAATTACTGTTAATTCTAATATAATACATTAAAGCACACAGTATTTCACAATTTCACAGTTAAATAAACATGGTTTTAACAAGGTCAAGTGAAAAGTCAGTAATAAAATACACAAATCTATTTGACATATTTTGAAAACATTTTTGTCCCGTCCGTTGCGATCACTACAATAGTGGTTATCACTGTGTCAGTGTCAATCATTGTAATTTCGTGAGTGACTCACAGAAAGACAATTTAGCGGATTCACTCCAGTGTTGAAATGCAGTTGTCATTCCCAAAACTTAGCAGAACATAATTTGGCTGTTGGTCCTTTTAGCAGCATGTAAAACAAAACATTTATCCAAATCGTGAATGGGATGTATACAGAAAGCTTGCAAAAAGCACTTCCTTTATAGTCATTCACTCACTGCATTTCAGCATGACCTTAGTAGACCTTAGTAGAGGTGTAATAAATCACATTAACCATGTATGTTTACATTTGACAACCAGAAGTGTCCAAATACTTTTTTTTTTAAGTTGAAACTGTATATTTATTGTTTTATAATTTCAAACCAAACCTGTGAATTGTTTTGAAAAGCATAAATGTCCAAATGCTTTTTGAGGCCACTATATTTAAGAATAATGACATTTCCATCACCTCAGTGTCTACACATGAATGGAACGGAAATCATAGAGCAGAACATGAAGGAATCTGTTAACTATCTGTCACTGTCTGGCTGTATCAAATTTTCTGTTAACTAAACAAAAATATCAAGCTCTTATCTCGAGCAGCTACTGTGTCTCCCATGTCATCATCACATGAATACAAATGCTGACAAATTTTAAGTATAAATGAAGCACTGCCAAAAACCATGGGCTCAGCAGTAGCCTACATGCAAAGTGAAAGTTTCAAGAAAAAAAAAGGGAGGAGTGATGACAGTTAGAGTGACCTGGTGAAACTAGTTCTAGTTCTCTCAAGGTCATCTCTTTTTTTTTTCCATGGACACTAAATCTGAAATAAACTTTGCTTTTAGTAAAATTAAAAGGAATTTGTTTTAGTAAAATACAAACAGGATTTATTTTAAATAACATTCGAATGAATAACATGAGTCAATTTTATTTAAAATATATTTTATTAAAAAAGAAGCAATATACACCCTTAAAGACCTCATAGTAAAGTAAAATAAAATAAAATACACTCCATCCTTCACACACTACAACTATACATAAAACATATTGTCATGTTAAAATACAAAGACTGACATTATCATATGACAATACCAGTATGCAGCAGAAGAAAATCTGCTATACCGTATGTATTTTCACTGGAGTTTCTCTGCCCACATAAGAAGTGATTAATCTGTTCTGTTACAGGTGCTTGAATTCAGTGTCAGTAATATGAGCTAAGTAAGAATCAGATATGTGTGCATAAAATGGCTTGATGTCAGCAGCTGACCTCAGGTCAGTGCTGCTGGTAACAGGGGCCTTTGCTAGAGTCAGCCTGTGATATCTCATGCTGACTAGGCCATTCCTGTGGGAATTCATTCGTATCTTGTGCCCACAGAACTCAAAGGATTTCAGTTAGGCCAAAAGCAGTGTATAGTTTCAGGAAAACAACAGTTTTTTTCTTGCCCCCAGTGTCTGTAGCGTGAGTTGATCATTCAGTTTTTTCTGTTTTGGCTGTCACCTGCTTCCCTTCCTACACCTCTGTGCCCTCCCGAGGATAAAGAATACCTGTCGAGCTCAAACCAGGGTAGAAATGCCCATTAAACTGACTGAGAGCAGGCCCGCTGTAGCCTAAAGCGGAGTGGGAGGGTGATGGGGAAATGGGGGGAGGTGGGGGCAGAGGTGACGCCCACTCGGACACCGTGGAGCTGGGGGAGTAAGTGCAAAACCCGGCGGGTTGAGATGCTCTCTGTGCTCCATCCACCAGCAGACTGAGTGTAAAGGGACGACTCAGGGGATCTCCTTCCATGTCGAGAGAACCAGCTACACCAGACATCTCAGTCAGGAAGTTGCTCAAGCATGGTGACGGACCCGTGGATGCGGGTGAAGGGCCCTTTTCAGGTGAAGTGGAAATGTCAACAGCTTGATTTTTTGGGCTGCCCCTGCCATTACTGTCTCCTGACTCAGAGCTCAGATTCCCTCCAGAAGTGCTCTTCTCTGGGAGAATGTCAGACTTTCTCTTCCTCTTGCGTCTGAAGTTGCCGTTGTCAAACATTTTTTCACAATTTGGATCTAAGGTCCAGTAATTTCCCTTACCTTTAAAATGAAAGATCAATTGCACATTAAATCCCGTATACTGATCGAAAAATATACTAGGTTTATATAGTAATTAGTTTATTAAAAAGTGAATAAAAAGATAAAAAGATAGGATATTATTGAAATATAATAATAACTTAAATATATTATTAAAATAATAAAAAGTGTAAAATACATCTTCAGGCTTATAAAATAATTTTAAATATGAAATACATGTAATTTGTATATGTTTTTATTAATTACGACTATATCATTTTAGTAATTGTTTAAAGAGTTTTAACTATTCATAAAAAAAAGAAGCAAACCCCCACCTGGATCACTTCATCTCGTGGAAGCCTTTTGAAACAGTCATGTTAGTAGAGGTTGTGACGAATAGAGTGTATTGCCATCCTGCCTTTGCTCTTGTTATAAAAGGGAAGTTTTCTGCAACATACTGATAAATCTGACTATAGATTGTCGGCGTGCTATTCTGGTGCATCCATTTCTGGCCAGCCGCATAAGAGGCCGAGTATTGAATAAGGTGGCCTGACCACTTCATAAGCTCCTCTTGAGAGGCATGGCTAACCCGCTTCAGTTCGCCACAGGACCACCGGGGGGTGGGGAAGGGGGCTGTCCCCCAGTCCCAAATAGTCCCTCTGCAATGCCTTAGTGGCTGGGGAACAAAAGGAGGTCCGGGCGTGCCTGTCGTTCCACCGGCATATAGGCTGCTGTATCATCCTGGGCTGGGTGTGACCACGGTAGGGGTTATGCGATGAGGCGGCCGTAAGTCTCCGATTTCGTATGAGGAGATTGGCTCGCTGTGGACTCGTCCGTGCTGGTGGTGGATCTGCTGTCGCTGGACAGACTCAATCTGGAGGGTTCCTTTCCCAACGGTTGGGAAGCTGAGGGCCCCATCTCGTCGAGACTGACCGAGGCTTCATAGGAGAGGTTTCATTGCTGCTTATCTGAGTGTTTCCACTTGGACATTCCTTTCTCCTGTTCTCATCTGAGACCTGCACGTCTTTTGTTACCTTCCCGTCCAGGAATAATTTCATTCGCTCCAAGTTGTTTCCAGTCTGATTGGTCCTGCGTGAGTCCGCTCTGCTGTTGTGCTTTAGGTTGGCTGCTTTGTATTTTGGCACCTCACACCTGTTGCAGCATTTTTATTTATGCAGTATTTACCACCGCCGCAGGTTTCCCTCTTAATTGGAAACTTCCACGTGGTTTAGTCTCTTCCTGTACACAGCCCCGCCAACCACCCACCACCCCTCTCCACAAACCGGCAGCACCAGCCATCACCTGAAGGCATCACAGAGTTTTTAACCTGACACACTGGAATTTCATTACAAGCACCTAAATCTCCTGAAATAAATGTTTTACTATATATATATATATAATATATAGTATTATATATATTATAGTCCGTGAAACCAGACTTTTTCATAACTTTATCTTCTCAAAATATTTTATGAGGAACAAGCTATAAATTTATTGATGGAAAAGTTTCAACTGCAGCTTTTATTTGTACGTAGAATGGTGTTTACATTCTTGTCATCAACCGTTCTGTGTAGAGCCACCCCCATCAATTTATTTCGCTTATGGAAAGTGGTGGTTGTAAATAATTCAAGCATGCAATAACATTTTAGCCAAGAGATAGTGCTTAATATAAATGCAAACTGTATTACAGTGTATTATTAAATAACATTTATTTATATTTATTTATGTGTTCATTCGTTCGTTCATTTATTCAGCTGGCCACGCCGGGACGTCAGGGAGGACGTCATGACGTAAAATAATCGATTAATCGTTTTATTAATAGGTTTTCTGAAAATGACACTTTTAAAGAACCGATTCGTTTAAATAAAGCGGATATCCCTTAAAAGAAAGCGAGATTATAGACGATTCGACAAGGTGTACGGTATTTGAGTGTGCACGCGCGAGAGCCGTTAGAATTTAGGCGTCGCGCGCATTGCTCCAGTAACTGTCAGCAGTCGCAATAAAACACGAAACATTAACATTGTCTTCAGTTCGATACATTACCAAGGTAATTTAATTAAGTTCTGAATTTCTATACACACTACATGTATATTCATTTATTAACGTAATTTAAAGCAATGTTGGCCTGAGGTACATTTGAATGACAGAAAACGGATGAAAGAAAAACGTGTATAATTGATTATGTGCGTTTAAAACTCGGTCTTGTTTAATGAAAATATAACTAATTTAACATGTAAGATTAAGTAACAGCAATCCAGCGGGAGTCACGGACTTTACTGGGTTTTAGATGTCTGACGATATTTCCAGTGTGCGATTATGTGAGGACTCCAGTCGTGAGAGTTTACAACTGAACCAACATTTGGAGAAGATGACTGAACAAATGGAGAATGTTTCAGGTAGATAGCAAACAAATACTGTATTAAATATAAAACAATGCTGTGAATGAAAAATCGATTGTCATTTTCATTTTCTTTGTCCTCAGTGAAGTTGTCTTGGATGGCATATGATATGGTTGTGCTCCGAACCAGTCCAGATCTTGCTGAATCCTTCAAGAGCCTGGAGAATGAGTTCCTCAAGTGCAAAGCTGTCATCTGTGGTCCCACAGATGGACAAGATAAAAATTGTCATCCTGCTGCTGAAGAACATAATATCCCCCAAAAATAAAGTTTCAATGTAGAACAGAGGCATCTGATAAGATGATGTTACTGTTGTTAAAACTGATACAGTTAGATCTGCCAGAGTTGTTTGGTGCCACTGTATATTTGTGATTAACATGGTTGTATTCCCTCATACAAATTAATAAAAATATCAACCAAGCAAACATGCTGATTGTGAATCTGATTAATCTAATGCCATTAAAATGCAAAAAAGGGGCTTTTGAATGTTCTGCTCATGGCATCATTTTTGTATGCATATTTCAGTGTTCTTCCAAATGAGTTTAATGATTTAGTGTTTACACGTTAAGAAAAAGTTACTAAACCTTTTGTCAAACCTATTAGAATTATCAGAGCTTCATGGGGTTTGTAAAATGTGTTGCATCCATGCTACCTAAAATGCTGTTCCATTTTTAGATTTTCTTATTGTGAGTGCCATCCGTTTAAGACAGAAGGAGACCACATAAATGGCAATACATAATTATCCTTACCTCTGTGTGTCTTACAGATGGAGTCTGAGGGAAATTCCACAGAGAATAGTGAACATGGGACCTTGGATGGCTTGGATTATATCTTGAAGCAGTTGGATTTAATGTCGGAATTGATTGACCAATTGGAAGGTAAACTTGCTAATTTAGAACTTCTTTTTGTTAGCATAATTCAGTGACTGTTGGACCTAATCCCAACCTTATTTTCTTAGATTTTTCAACAGTATTGTAAAATTACCTCATGAAATGTAATAATAATATACCGTTTGAAAAGTCATCTCCGCACACTCATGTTTTGACAAATCTGAAATGTGCTGGCAGTTTAATAGTTCCCCTTTTTTTCCGAGTGCTGGCAGAAATTATTCTGGTGGCTTTGAAATGGGTATTGCATGAACAAATTTCATGTCAATGCTAAGACATTAATTTGAGACCGCCGTCAATGCTAACACAAACAAATCAGCACTCAGAACATCCCGCAAATCCTCCAGGGCTGTCAATAATGAGTTTTATGATGTCGTATAGCCATTAGATTTGTTAGAGAAAACATGTTGGCTACATCTATTGCTGAGCCCTGCATATCCAGTTAAGTAGAACTAAATATCGTTGTACGTATATTTCGGCAGTTACTTGTGGATTAGACCTGCTGTAGCTGTATTTTAGATTGATTACTGTAAAATGATAATGAGCTGATAGATTTTCCCTTTGGGTGTACGTTAGCAGTAACCTTTGCATAATACATAACAGAATGCTTCTATTTATGTACTTTGATTACAGTAAACATAACCTGTTGGTGCTAGTTATGTTTCAGTCAGTCAGAATGGAATGAGAGGGTGTCTTCTTGTGTTCTTCTTGCTGTATGTTCAACCACTACACCTTTTGTTTTCAGTGAAGATCCAGCTGCTGCAGTGTAACCTGACCGTGTGCTTCACACACCCTGATAAAATGGCGTGTCTCCAGACTGACGTGGAAACCCTAACGTGGTTAAGCCATCAACAAACGATGGAAGACTAAATACGTAACTGAAGAGAAGTGCTTTTTCACTTAAACTTCACAATTGAATGGGAAACAATAAGTTCAAACACTAAAAACATTAGGAATATTTAATTTAGAATGTACATTTTAAGAATTGATAATAAGTAAAATTGCCTCTAGCTAACATTGAGTCTAAAATGCTTGATTTTGAACACTGAAAGTGTTTAAACATTTATCTTCAATTTAAAAGGTGTAGACAGTCTTGTCGGATCAAATTAAACTGAGTATGATTTATTAATTTAGTCATGTACTTCATTTTTCAGTGCTTAAATATCCTGGTGTTGATTGCTAACTTTATAATTGCTGCATTTCACCAGACAAAGTGTCTGAATTCCATGTACAGTGGGTACGGAAAGTATTCAGACCCCCTTACATTTTTCACTCTTTGTTATATTGCAGCCATTTGCTAAAATCATTTAAGTTAATTTTTTTTCCTCATTAATGTACACACAGCACCCCATATTGACAGAAAAACACAGAATTGTTGACATTTTTGCAGATTTATTAAAAAAGAAAAAATGAAATATCACATGGACCTAAGTATTCAGACCCTTTGCTCTGACACTCATATTTAACTCGGGTGCTGTCCATTTCTTCTGATTATCCTTGAGATGGTTCTATACCTTCATTTGAGTCCAGCTGTGTTTTGATTATACTGATTGGACTTGATTAGGAAAGCCACACACCTGTCTATATAAGACCTTACAGCTCACAGTGCATGTCAGAGCAAATGAGAATCATGAGGTCAAAGGAACTGCCTGAAGAGCTCAGAGACAGAATTGTGGCAAGGCACAGATCTGGCCAAGGTTACAAAAAAATTTCTGCTGCACTTAAGGTTCCTAAGAGCACAGTGGCCTCCATAATCCTTAAATGGAAGACGTTTGGGACGACCAGAACCCTTCCTAGAGCTTCCTGTTTCCAGCCAAACTGAGCTATCGTGGGAGAAGAGCCTTGGTGAGAGAGGTAAAGAATAACCCAAAGATCACTGTGGCTGAGCTCTAGAGATGCAGTCGGGAGATGGGAGAATGTTGTAGAAAGTCAACCATCACTGCACCCCTCCACCAGTCGGGGCTTTATGGCAGAGTGGCCCGACGGAAGCCTCTCCCCCGTGCAAGACACATGACGCCCGCATGAGTTTGCTAAAAAACACCTGAAGGACTCCAAGATGGTGAGAAATAAGATTCTCTGGTCTGATGAGACCAAGATAGAACTTTTTGGCCTTAATTCTAAGCTGTATGTGTGGAGAAAACCAGGCACTGCTCATCATCACCTGTCCAATACAGTCCCAAACGTGAAGCCTGGTGTGGGAGCATCATGCTGTGTGGGTGTTTTTCAGCTGCAGGGACAGGACGACTGTTTGCAATCGAGGGAAAGATGAATGCGCCAAGTACAGGGATATCCTGGACGAAAACCTTCTCCAGAGTGCTCAGGAACTCAGACTGGGCTGAAGGTTTACCTTCCAACAAGACAATGACCCTAAGCACACAGCTAAAATAACGAAGGAGTTGCTTCACAACAACTCTGTGACTGTTCTTGATTGGCCCAGCCAGAGCCCTGACTTAAAATCAATTGTGCATTTCTGGAGAGACTTAAAAATGGCTGTCAACCAACGTTTACCATCTAACCTGACATAACTGGAGAGGATCTGCAATGAGGAATGGCAGAGGATCACCAAATCCAGGTTTGAAAAACTTGTTGCATCTTTCCCAAAAAGACTCTTGGCTGTATTAGATCAAAAGGTTGCTTCTACTAAATACTGAGCAAAGGTCTGAATACTTAGGACCATGTGAAATATCAGTTTTTCTTTTTTAATAAATCTGCAAAATTTCAACAATTCTGTGTTTTTCTGTCGATATGGGGTGCTGTTTGTACATTAATTAGGAAAAAAAGTAACTTAAATGATTTTAGCAAATGGCTGCAATATAACCACGAGTGACAGATTGCAAGGGGGTCTGAATACTTTCCGTACCCACTGTAAGTCTGTTTGACACTGGAATCCAGTCAGCATTACATAGATTCTTCTTCTGCTTTGTGGGTTCAGAAACCTGCCGGGTGCATGAGGCAGCACTGGCGATTAGGTCCTGCTCCACGCTCCAGTCCGTCTATCAGAATCAGTGGGGTCTTCATGTGATGTGCGACCATGTCTACGACACTGGAGAAATTCTGGGACACACATACAGTCGATTAATTGAGGAAATATCATTGAACCAATAAATATCACCACAGCTGATCATCTAAAACACAATCCTCACTTTCATTAAACCTATAAAGCCTTTTAATTAACCCTATATAAAGCCACTGTTGTGTATTTGATACACAACTTTATAAGACGTCTAAATTATCAACATGCTCAAAAGTTTGCTAAAAACCTGTTTTACACAATCTACTACATGCCTTCTGTCATCTGACTGATAAGTTATACTTTTTCAACAGTCAAAGGCCTTAAAGTATTATTCTAAAAACAGTGTGGCTGCGGGTCCTTAAAAAGACTTGTAATATCTTTAAATAACCAACACAAAAAAAAAGGATTTTTTCTTTAAAAAAAGGCCTTAAATAATGTCTTCAATTCAGATTCAGTGTGTTTTAAATATTTTTGGTCCCATTAACCACAACACATTTCTCCTGTCTGACTGACCCTGACTGTTTATAATCATTGGACAGATTGAAGATTTTTTTTTCCCCCGCTGTAGTTAACGCGTCGTCAGAGAGAACACAAGTCGAGCTAGCTAGTTCAGTGTTTCCCAACCGGGGTGCTGCGGTACCCTTGGGTGCTGTCTGTTGAGAGCAGGGGTGCCATGTAAAAAATCCTTTTTTAATATTTTTAAATTGCTAAAATGTAAAAAAAAGCATCTATTATATAATATCCATTTCTGATGTCGCCAATAATTAGAGATGCACCGAAATTTCGGCTGCCGAAAATTAGGTCACCGCTCAGGTTTCACTTTCACGTGTACCGTTCACGCTCTGTGCATTATCCCCGCTCTATGCGTGTGTGTGCTCCGCTCAGTCGCTCCACTCGTATACCGTTCATGCGAATCAGATCAGCAAAGTCCACTCAAAAATTGAGCCGACAGGAAACATGGATGTAGTACAGTATTGTTTCTGTCTGCAATAGCCCTACTGTGTTGTAACATGGTGTGGTAAATGGGCAACTCTGGTAACGCTGCCCTCTCATTCATTGATCTGCTAACCGCTGTGTTATGCTCACCTGTTCTGATAATCATAGCTTTCTAGGACTAAAAATTATTTGGAAAATTGGTAAAAAAAAAAACCAGAAAGGGCCATATCTTAACCCTATCTGTTAGACCTACCTGAAAACTAAAAAGCAATTTATTTAATTCGAATGTCTGTCGTTATTTTTTATTTGTGCTATGATTATTAATTTCTTTATTTGTTTGTTTTTCTTATTTTATTACTGACTGCTTACTTGTCATTTTTTATTCAATTCAAAGTTTGAAATCAAGCTATCTCGTGCTACTGCACCAAAATTACCCCACTGTAAAATTAAAAAAACACTGAGTGAGCAAACATTTGTGAGATAGCTAGTTATAATGGTAATTAAATAATGTTTATGTATAAAAGCCTACATTAAAATCTTGTCATATACATTGGTCTCTTCATTAGAAATTAGCCTACTGTTTGCCACCATTGATGGACAATTTTTTTAAATAATATTACAAATATCTTTATGACATTATATTCTGCAGTTCTTCAATGTTGTACCGAATATCTATACTTTTCAAATTATCATATCGAAGTTAGAAATTCAAATATTGTGACAAAATAAATTTTGTAGGGTGCCACAAGTTTGTTAAAATTTCCAAAGGGTGCCGCGACTAAAAAAAGGTTGGGAAACACTGAGCTTGTTGACCAGCCTCCAGCTACTTTAAATGGGTAAATGCAGTTTCTGACAATGCTCAGATTTTACGTGCCGTGCGTATTAAGTAACATACAAGGTACAATTTTGCTGATTTTCATGATTGTAATGTACACTGATTTTAGTTAGAAAAAAAAAAAGTTAATTACGTACCTTTAGACACCATTTTGACTGTTTTTTTCGATTTCACCACGAAAGATAGTCCAAACAGCATAACAGAAGTATGCATATTCTCCAAGCAACACTCAGTGTTTTTGTTTACTGAATGCTTCAGCGTTTTTGAAGGAATAGACTTACCGCCACCTACTGGTGTTTAGTCTTATGTTTTAAAAGTAGTGCATTTTTTCCCAACATTTCTTATGTAGATTCACAATTTTATTAACACTATCTCTAACATTTATTCCCTGCAGTTGTAATCTTGCATTGCACATTAGAATTTTTAAGAATGATTGTTAAGATATTAATTTAACAGTGTAAACAGCTTCAGTGATTTAAATTTGAGTTTTTGAGAGTGCCTGAACTCTGACTATACTAAATGAAAATGTTCTTTGATAATGTGTTCTTTGCTCTCTGAAAGTGTTATAATTAGTAACATACAATATTGTTATTAAATTCACATTAAATACAAAGTCAGTCGTATTAAAAATATTTTATGGCATGACAGCCATAGCAGGTACTTAAGTAAAAAGTCGGTGTTTTTATGTTTAGTTTAGCCTATAGATTTACACTATTAAGTCTACTTTGCCCTCACCCATTTATTGATCAAATAACATATCTTTAAAGGTGCAACGCATTTACTTACACATAGGTTGCAGAATCAAGATATTTCCTGAATATAGTAAGGAATTATTCGAATAAAAGGGGAAAAAACTAAACATCCACCTATTTCAGTTTAGCATTGCTTCGTGGCTGCTGTTGTGTCACATGACAAGCATGACACCACCCTGCCCCCACGTGCCCCCTCAAAATCTGAGTTCATGCCCTGCCTGGGTTAATATAAAAGCAGCAGATTAAGTATGTAAAAGCTGTAGAACTCTGAGGAAACTTGCTTCTGAGTAAATTGTTAACACCCCCAAATCGAGGTTGATTCTGTGCTTTTGTGGGTGATATTTTTTATGGAAATTGCTGCCTGAATATGAAAAGTTCCCTGTTAATCTATAAAAATAGCATTTTTGACAGTGCCATATTTTGTTTTCTTTTTGACATTAACACATTAAAGATTAAATAAACGTATGTAAATTACTGTCTATGTGCTTATCCATCCATTTGTGGTCTTACATTCCATAGGTGGTAGAAAAAGGTCTTAAAATGTCTTAATTGAACTTGTTCGTATCTGCAGACACCCTGTTTCAGGTTGTGGTAAACATATCTTTTTCCTGTGAAATCTTTACTGCTTTATATCAAATAAACATAACTTTTATATTGTTTGTAATATTTCAAGATGAACACTTACTATACTGAAGCAACTTAGGTTTACTTGATTATCCGTACATATTTATTTATTTATTAATTTGTTTTAAATGTGCTGGGCATGTGAGGAACAATGTAGTTGTAGGTCTCTTAATCCTCTTTGTATCATTTTGCATTTTATTTGTGCCCAAGCTTATGAAACTAATAACTAATAATTTTTATGTAAGCTATGCTTACTTAAGATCTCATTGTATTACATACAAGCTATCAGAATTATTATCTTACATTTGATCATATAAATGTCCGCAACTGCGACACATTGCCATATTTTTTGCGCTGTTTGGGCCTTGATTACCATTTTAGGCATTTTTCCATCCTTAAGTCACTAGCTTCATATTCCTATATTACTGTACCATACATATGAGCCATAAAATGTTGTATCAACTGTGATACTAAAAAAATCATATATATATATAATTATATATAATCATAATTTTTTTTGTTTTGTCTAAAGGTTTGATAAACTGTTCCATGATTTTTCTGACTAGTGTTTTATACACCAGGCTTTACAGGGTTAATCAGGATATCATTCATGACTGACGTTTCTGTCAGAATGAACAGATGCCATTACCTCGACACCATTTAGGCCTGTGCCCAGGGAATATCCGTTTTTGTTTCCAAGGAAACGGATCTGGATGTTGTACACTTTTAGCTGGTGCAGCACCATGAGTGTGTATGGCTGCTCTGTGCAGCCCTTTGAACTGTCTCTCACCAAGAAAGTGCCATCCTAAAAAAGACATAATGTTCAGCACTAAGTATGTGTATGTCTTCATACACTTGCGCTCTCTATTTTTTGCTCTATATTTTCTTTCTCTTCATATACAAAGGAAAGGCCTGGATTTTTATTGTGTCTTTAAATTACAAATTAATTCTCTCATAAAAGCTTATTTTATGCAAATTTTATAAGAATTATTTGAAGGCAGGGGTGTATTTTAGATCATTCTAAAACATTCTATGACTTTAGTGGTGGAACTCACTGTATTCATTTGTCTGAGTGAGACTTCGGCCTCTGCTCGTGACATTTGCCCCACATACCACCGTGGATCCATGTCCTGAGTGCATAAAAACATTCAGCCTTTACACTGTGGACTAGTATGTGTTCACTTTCATTATTACAGCAGGAAATACATTTGATAGTTTCTATGATTGTAAATAATGCACAAGGTGTGTAAGCAATACTGGACTTGCGTTTCTTTTGTTTAGCGTCATTGTAAAGCAAACCACAGGACCACGTGTAACAACAGTGCCATCTTGTGGTTGTCCAGTCTATGCATGCTTTAAATTCCTTGATGGTTTGTGGGATTGTGAGATGCTTGCTGTCATGTTTATTATAGGTAATGTGATTGTGCTCACCTGCCCCATCATCACATTCACTTCTACTTGTGGAGGAGGAAACTCATCCCTCTGCTGGATGTTAAATCTGTGTTGGAGATTGAAAAATATGTAGGTACTATACTGCTCTTTTACTTTATAAGAATCGATGCAAGTTGATAAAGATAGGCACCTTTGTGTGGGTAAAGTTGCTGGATTTGAAGCCATTGGTATGGTGTTTTGGTTTATTGCTGTAAGGATAAAAATGAAATTGTTTAAGTTAAAATAAACATTTAGTGATATGACCATACAATACAAAAGGTTTAAAGAAGATTTCAAATTAAACCTGAGTGGTACCTGATTTGCCAATTGTTTTTTTTGACAGAGTAGATGAGCCAGGTTTCTTACTCCGATCTACCATTGGCACACCAGGTTTGACTGTGGATATGATTTGCAGAACATTCAGAGATCATGCTTTCATTTTAGAGGGATTTGAAATTGAACTCACTTACATTGATTGGGGGGAATGAAAGGCCTTTGTGGAGAGGGATCCGGTCGGGATGGAGGCTTAGGTGTCTGAAAGTAAACACAGTCATCTTATGCATGACCTTATAGTGACAGCATTTACAGTAAAAAGAATAAAGATATATTTATACTAAAACGATTTTTACTTACATTCAAAAGCCCTCTGGGAAGAGATGCTGACCTGTTGTCCTGGGGTGGTCTTGCAGAACCACGTGGGCCGCTGTCTACACACCACCACACGACAGAATGGGTGAGTGAACCGCACTAATTGAAATACATGGATTCTTTAATTTATATACATTTAGTGATTAGTATTGTGAATTACCTAAATAATCACCATCACCAAGAGGCTTGGCAACACGAAAATGAGTTGGTAATTCAGAAGGTGTTTCAGTAGGAGGTGGTTCGTAGTCATCATCAGTATTCACATCTTCCTCAGTATCACATGATGCTGCGCATATGTAATTGTCTTCACACTCATTATTATTATCTGGCTCCTCATAGTCGTCGTCACTTCCTTCTTGGTCCTAGAAATATAAATGCACATTTTGCATTTAATACTAAGTCCTAAAAAGAGTGGTGAGAGAAATTTAAAAAAAGTATAGCATGGGGACTTACAAATTCATCAGAATCCCAACCTCCTGGACTAGGTTCTAAATTTTTTCAAAGAAAGTTATATAGAGACATTTTAGGTTTTGTGCTTAATGGGTTAAGTAGTGTAACTACAGTTGTTTATGTAACTTGTTACCTTGGTTTGGAGGCATCCGATGATCTGATCTAGTCAAGGCAAAGGTTTTAAAATGACAAATTCTCAAGCATGTAGAGACAGTTCTGTTTTGTCTTACAGAAATAACAGTAGTGGAATTCTGAAGCGTTTTAAAGCATGATCTTACCTATTGAACAGATTCTTCTTTTGTTTGTTATTCTGATTAATATCTCTGCAGATCTTTGTGACAAATCTTCCAAATAGAAAAACAGAAGTAAATAAATATAGAACAATGTAACGAGAAAGAGAATGTCCCCCCCCCCTTTTTACTAATATTTGAAGGCAAGTCTAATTTACAGATACATTGTGTAAACATGGTGAATTTTAGGTGACTCACTTACAATTCTATCTGCAGACTCTTTAGTGTTTTTGTACTGGACAGTTGGTGTTTGTACCCAAAACAGTATAGAGCATGGTGCCAGCAATGCCAAGGCCATGGGTTTGATTCCCAGGGAATTAACTAATGAAATGTACGCTTCTAATTAATGCAATTTCCAGCCTTGCAATGCAAGTTGCTTTAGATTAAGGCATCTGCCAAATCAGACATAGCAGAGCCAGAAGGCACATGCCCTTTGGCATTATGTTTAGTTGATACATTTTTTTTCTCTCTGTCAGATTTTGTTCTTGGTTTTGAGCTTAACACTTACGGTATATGTGCTGCGGGGAACTTCTTAAGGTCTTTATCAGTCATATTCTAAACAAGATAGAAACAGAAATTATTTGTTTTATATTGTGATTTGGCTTGTCTGAGCATAGTTTTTTTTATACAGTAATCTGTGAAAGTCTGTTAGATTTTTCACCAAAAATGTTTTAAGAAGGTTTTTTTTGAGTGTGCAAGCAGGAAACAACAGATGGTTTGGTCCACACAAAAATCTGTTTTGATGGGAAGTCACCCCCCCCCCCCCCCCCCCCCCCCCACCCCCCCCCCCCCCCCCCCCCCCCCCCCCCCCCCCCAGTTTTAATAGGCCCTATGAAATCTGTTTTATGTTTTTCCAAATTCTATTTTTTTCCGTTTTAATTTTTCTGGATTCAGTCTTTTTCTGTTTTAATTTTTCAGGACTCCTTTTTAATGGTTAAATTAAATTTTATTAATACAAAAAGCATGTCTAGTTTATTAAAATCATGAAACTTATACAATTTCACATCAATTAATTAAAAGTTTAACAAAAATTATACCATATGTTTTATTGTTATCAAATTCTGTGTTTTAGCATGTCTAATTATTTCAATGCATACGTAATTTATTCAAATTTATTCTTAAAATAGACTTATGAAATGTTTTCTTTTTCCTCAGAAATTCTGTGTTGTGTATTTACATTTTTCTGGTTATCAAATGAAGGCATATAACATTAATTTCATTTATCTTTAAATTATTGAAATCAAGCCAACTTTATTTTTTGGCAACAGGGGGATTTACAATTAAAATTAAAACATGGAAGAAATGTTGAGTGATTATACCCTAAAACCATAATGTTTGTTCATTCTAGTAGTAGTAGTAGTCTATGTACAATCTACTGAACAATAGTAATATATTTCTGGTACAAATGTCTTCAAATTAAACTGGACTTTTATTTTGACGGGTTGCTGTGAATATCTTTACAGTTATGCGTGTATATGATATGATGTTAGTTTGGTTGGGGCTTCGATCTCAAATCAATATCAATTCATGTGTATAAACTGTAAATATAAGGGGATACAAATATTTTGTTGAAGTTGAATGCCTTTTTAGCACCATTTTAAACTTAAAATTTAATTCAGTATTTGCTTGCATTCATTGTGTATAATAATTATGGAAGTATCAAAGGATGAAAAATTATAAAAAAGGATTAAAAAGGATGTAAGTTATTAACTTTTTTTTAAATTTCTCATTTAAATATCTAGTGTTTAATCATGTCTAAATATTTATTCAAATGAAGAACTTAAAAATAAGTAAGCGAGCAGGTATGATAGACCTATATTTAGTAAAGAGCCATACCTAGTGGGTAAACGCATTACAAATGAAAATGATTGTTTTTTTCTGACCACAAAATGACTCTAATTTGTCTCTTTACATTGGAATTTAAAACCCTTTTTTTCTATTTTAACTTTACATACTACACTCATTGAAATATAAGTAATATAAATATTAGAAAAAATATTATAAGTCATTAATGGACCATCATTTTTTTGCACAAATAGTATTTAGTACCAAAATATCTCCTCAAAATATTAAATAAATATTATTGGACTAAAATATAGAACACTTATTTAACTGAAAAATAGTTAAGCTGTATGGTCACATTATAAGTAAGAGAGTTAAGAAAACCATATTAATGCTGCCTCTCCATCACTCTCCAGAATAGCACATTACACTGTAATGTCATCGACGTAAATCAATGCATAATATGCTGTAATGTTTACCAAAAATTGCTGCAAATACCTGTATAATGTAGCTGTCCTCTATGCTACTTAAACCCATTCAAACTTACCAAATTTGAAAGCTAAGACTTTGTTTCATATCGTAAGCAGGGTTGCCAATTTGGCATGAGATTTACATGGAGAGCGTGAGACGGAGCCTGAAAGCGTGTGTCTCACGCCAAATGTGTGAGAGTTGGCAACCCTGCATTGACACACTCAGAGACACACAGAACATGCAGGATTCATATTTAAATAGTATTTTTGCAGTAATTAATATTTACAGATACTAGTCCATATAGTGGTTTGAATTAAGTGTAATGACCTACTTTTGATTAATTCATTAAAAATTTGACAAACTCCGTGACATTCCGCGTTATTCAGTAAATTCTTTTATTACTGGATTCCGAGTTTTAAATGAGGGCTACATGATAAACTTTGTAAGGTTGACAGATGTTTTTTAATACATTTAAAATCATAGGGCCCTATTTTTTGTGTATATGTCATAGAGATAAAACAAATTTACCAAGAATCTTGCACCACTCATATTGCTTTTTTTCACCACTCTGTCACACCCCAACAGCTTCAACTGAAAACAGAAAAAAAAGTGTGATGGCTGAAAACAGATCTGCAGTCACACTTTGCATTTAATAAACTCAGTCACTTACATTTGATGAACACTCTATATTGTGTTTAAGGGACAGACACAACAGTATGTTTTAATCCAGGATAAAATAAAGGTTAGCATTTGATATAAACTAAATCAACTATAATTGACTATAAATCAAGTTTTTTACAATAAGTTTCTATCTATCTTTTTTTAATTACATGTGTTTTGGACAGTTTTGACATGACTGTGCATTGGACCAAATGATTGCAAAACAAGGCAGTTCAGAAAACCACATTGCATGAAAATCAATCAGCCACACTTGAAGCGCTGCAACTGAAGAACAAGAGTGTGACTGTAAAAAAGATCTCTAAAGATTACCCACTCAAAGAACATTCAGTCACATTTGACATTTTAACGTCAAAGGCATCATTATTATAAAAAATCTCAATAATCTGTCAACTGTGTTTTAGAGGAAAAGAGTCTAGACGTGTGCTTAATTTCGAAATCAACAGAAAATGAGGGCTACATGATAAACTTTGTAAGGTTGACAGATGTTTTTTAATACATTTAAATTGAATGTGTCTTGTTTTTTGTTTTGTTTAGTTTTTTTGTCAAAAGAAAAATAGGATGCATTTCACATACTCACTTTTTTAAGATAATCAGCCAAGTTTCCAGAGTTCCAGCCCATCACCTCTGACTTGGATGGTACGCTTTCAAAACTCATCCTGATTGGAATGGTTGTTTCTCCAATACAGTGGAAATTGACTGTTCTACAATTGCAGGTGCTTCTTGCTGTTGAGTTTTTGTTTTAGAATCTATGACGATTAAAGTATACAGCTTTGCTGAAAATTGTAAGGCGCTTGTCTTGCTTGTGGCTAGTTGGTCTAAGACTGAGTGTGATGATACTGTTGACGCAGAATAGCAGGCTCTCAGCTCTTTCTGTTTCCTGTAACTTTGTATAGAGGAAGTGCCTCATCACCAAAGATGTGAATGTCAAAACTTTCAGAGCATGACTAGGACATATATTGGTACATAACTGCACGTTTGTGGCTCTGTAACATAAATGTATCAGAAACATACCATGTTAAATCTATTGTGCATGTTTAGTTATGAGCAAATGGTTGCATGTGTAGGTTACAAGCATTGCAGGGGTTACAATAGTACACCATTTATAGATTGGACACATCAAAAGCAAATGAGTTCTCACATGTTCTTAGCACGAGCAAATAACTAGGCCACAACCGCAAATAAACAATCAGACAACATAAAATGCAGAAAGTGCAATGCATTCCATCATTATAGATGAACACATCCCTGGTGCCTATTCACTTGTTATGCATTGCATTTTTCCAAACAAAAAGAGGAAATACCCCTTTTGGGAACAGAACCGCATGCATTTTAACACCAAGGTGAGAGGTGCAGTCAACCGCAGGCCAGCGGGACTGCTAAAGTGAAGTAGCTGCTTCCCCAGGGTGCTTTACATAGGACAAAAAGCAGAAGGAACGTTCTTTGCAAGTATTTTAGGTGTTAATGATATCTTAAGGATGAATCACACGTAATTTTGCCACCATTTATGGTCAACCTTATAATCATTGGTGCTAAATGAATTCTTGATAGGTTGCCTTAGATAATGTTATACATATTTTAGGATATTTAAGAAACCCGAGACCCAAAAGAAGAAAAAAAAAGATTTTCAAAATTTTAAATAAAACAATAAAAGGTAATTGGAGCATGTTTTGCAATCTTTCTGCTTCGACATTTCATGTTTGATTCAGTGTTACTGAATGATTCTTTGTAATAATCTGTGAAATTTACTAGCAATTTGTGAGTGAAAATAATTTCGACACCATTTTTTTTCCAGTGTAGGAGGCACTAGGACTTAACCAAATAATGATATCAGCGATACTGACCTGTCATGTAAAATTAAACCAATAAAATAGTGCCAGAAACTTCTCATGAATGACAAATAAGACTGGGAGTCAGTAGTTAGCTTGATGGAGAGTGTGGCAGTTATTTCTGATGAAGAAACAGCACATTGCTGGTCTTTGTCATGCGCAAGTGGAATCCTTAAGCTAAAAGGAAATAGGTCTTTTGTGGAGTGGAACAGACTGGGATCACTGTTAATGCTGGGGTTTTGAAGTGGGTAAACCAAAGAGCTGCACTAGATTACAACCTGATTCTATCCATATGAAAGGTCAGTAAAATAAGAGACAAGGAGGGGATGGGAACAGGGGTCATGGCTGAGATGACAACAACATGGTACTGTATTTGAGGGGATGGCCACTTTGTTCCTTATTCATCACAGCTCAGCAGGGTGGCCTGGGAAAAAACATAGCATCCTGAAAGGCAAATAGGCATTCTGTGGTGAGTGAATAGTTTGTTTCTGTTGATTGGAGTACTTTGAATAAAATTTGTCTGTATTCATATATATATACTATATTTATTTTATATGTTTTAAAAAAGTAGGATAATTGACTAAAGAATAGCTCCCCAATGCTTATATATATGTATATAGATAATATATAATATATATATATATATATATATATATAGATATATATGTATATAAGATATATATATATTATATATATAATATTTATATATATATATATATATATGTATAGTAATATATATATATATATATAATATATATATATATATATATATAATTATATATAAAAGCATTTGAGCTAGTATTTAGTCAAGTAGCCTCGTTTTTTAAATATCAAAAGTGAAATCCTTTTTCTTTTAATACATGGAGGTAGCCAAGGGAAGCAAATGAAGAATTGAGAATCCCACCCCCTGTCCTCGAAGTCAAGACCCCCACTGGAGCCAATATCCCATCATTCATCAGGCCAGACAGTTTGGCAGATTTATGGCATGTCCCACTGAGTGAATTGACTATGCATCAAGTAATAGGCAAACCAAGTGAGAAATCTGCTGATAAATTATATGAAAACAAATGTCATGATTAGGCCATAACATCCAATTTGGTAAAACATAATCACTCTATGTTGACACACGAAGTAGCCTAGGCCTGGTTTTACAATTTAAATGGGTTCTCAACCTCGTAACGTGACTAATAATGGATTTTAGATCCTTCCCTTTGATTTATTTACATGCATGGTGGTGACTTCCGCAGGTGTGATTATGTACACCAACACAGCTGTAACGCGGATTAACATGCCACCCGCCTTCCAGCGGTGGCGTGTTTCCCACGGGCTTTGTCTACACTTTTGTCACCGGAGCAGCATACTGTCCGTACTGCCCGCATATCAAAGTGGGCCAGACTCTAGGCAAGGGAGGCGCCTAGGGCCAAGTGTGACAAAGTTAATCCCTTCAAGTATATTCATTAAATAAACGCTCTATACTGTAGTACTAATTGAGACCCCCATAATTTCTTTTCAAGTGTTTTATTTTTTTCTCTCTGACGGCGCGTGTCTGGGATACAACGCTCAAATGACTTAGTGCAATATAGGAACGTAGCAACAGTCATAATTGATAATCACTTATTTAATTACTGATTTCGTCCCCGACATTCTGTGCGATAATTACAATAACGGTGAAAGGTGAGTCTAATGCTTACCTTTCACCGTCGTTTTGAAGCATATCACTTTTAGTAAACTCAGACAACGTGATTAATATTCATGAGCCCAACAGGGTTGTTGAAAATTCGAAATCTGTCTGAGGAAAGCAAAGCAATCTGAGGGAGCAAAAAGAGAAGTCGACTTTACATTTTACACTTAAGTAGCGTGTTCTTAATTTTGAATTGTTTTTGGATTGTTGGTCTCTTTCACAGAAATGGCCAGTAATGTTTCAAGCATCACTGGAAGGCACATCATATAGTTTATCTAAAAATATATTGTAGCGTTCTCAGACAAGGACGAGGCGTTTTTGATGCAAAAGGGGTGTTTATTTGGGCTGATGTCGGCCACAACCCACGCCGTACACACCCCGAGTTGAGAGAGAACCGCACTTGTACCAGCGAGGCACTCTTCAGACCCCCTTCTCTCAGTTTCCCCTTACACACCCCAGGGGGTGGAGCCTCTTTCCCTATACACTTGAACATCCAATAACAGTTCCAAACGCAAAAAAGAATAAAGTGCAACATTAACATTAAACACATTGTTTTCCACAACACAACAACATTCTGAACACGTTGCAATATTATTATGTTTCTTTCTTCATAATTTAGCCTATGTTGCATTTTTTGCAATCGAATTAAACTGCATTTTCGTATTTGGACATGCCTGTTTGTTGTTCAACATACAGAAATATCAACTGTTCATAACTAAGTTATTGATTCAATTTGGGCGTATTTAGGTTCATAAACATTAAACGAGACCACAAGCAATTTCAGTTTCTTAGTTTTATTAAAATACTTTAATATATAATTATGTACAGAAATAGCAAATATTAAGAAAAAGTGCAGGTGGATGTGTTCTCATTAGAAAAGAGTTTGTTAGGGGGTGTTTTATTTTGGTCCTCGAGGTTTGCGTCTTTGGTGCCCGTGGCCTCCGTGTCTCCGGGCGCAAACGTGTTTGACAATGACCCGAGAGCAGTTCTCGCACTTGACTGTGCAGCACCAGTGGAACTTGCAGTTGCAGCTGCTCACTATCTCTGTACGCCTCTCCTCCACCCGCAGACCGCACTCATGACACAGCCTGCGGCAGCTTCTCCTTTCCCACTGAGTGAGACTTTCCCCATGTTGCACGCACTCCCGACCCTCCGTGCCAGGAAGCCCGAGGCTCAGGTTCTTCGCGCAATAATCCGGCGAATCCTCCAGATATATGAGCTCAGTCCGGGCGATGGAGCCGAACGCGTCTGCCATAGCCACGCGGTTGTCTGCGCTGTTGCCCGCGCGCATTCGTCTCTTGTCCAATTCGAGTTTCTGGGCCTGGTCGTGCTTCACTTTCAGGTAATTGCCAATTTCACGGAAATCAGAAAGCTGCATCCAGCACGTTTGCATTGTGCAACTTTCTGACATGCCATGGCACCTACAGATCCTCTTCATGGTCGCCTTTACAGCCTAAAACACAAAGTAGGCCTATTGTTAATCTACAGATCTTTTGTGTATGCATTCTTTATACATATGTATATATACCTGTCAAGAACATTTTCAAAATTTCAAAAAGTCTCAGAAACCACAAAAGTTAGTTTCCTAAGCAAATGCTGTTGTTTTTTTTGTGAAGAGGTAACCATAACAGCAGCTTGCCATATCACTAGTTATTATCACTGTTTTTTTTTAACAGAGATTCGTTTTGCACAACCCAAATGTTATTGTGGCGCCCCCAGAGAACTCTGAGCCGTATGATAGGCTATTTGTTTATTTTTAATACTGGATTTTAGATTCATTTAATCCCTATTCAGGTGTCAGGTGTTTTTAATCTGTCAGAACAGTATGAAAACTTTGACATATGAAAAGTATTTCTCAACTCAACTCACCAAACGTCCAGCTTCATTATTATGAAGATTAACTGCAGCTCGAGAGTCTTGTCCAGTCTCAAGCGCATCCACGTATTGTTTAGAAATTCTCTCGCCAAAATCCACGTTGTCGCTGCATCCTCCCCAAAGCCAACCACGACCCCCTGAAATCAATAGTGTTTATCCCATTAGATAAATGCGTCGTGGCGGTTTTGAAAGCAGCTAATATTTCATTTTTATTGCATTGTTAATATCAGTCTATATTAGATTGGCTTTAGTTTATTAGCTTATGAGTGTATCTGTAATGTTCTTACCGAGTTTGCCGTTCCTCGAACTGTCACATCCGCAGTCGTCCAGATCTCCAAGACTGCAGTTTCTGGTTAGAGTGTACATAACTCCAGCTGCGCTTATTGCGTGGACAAATGACGTCTCTCTCGTTGCTAGACAAGTCATGAAAAGAAATAAAGAGTTTTATTTTTCAGACTTTGTTTTCAATGTTTAGAGAGAAACAGCTCACATTTATGAACATATCTAACCACTTCTAAAGCCTTTATGAGCAGAAAGTTGCAGCGCGCTGTCCGGGCAGTTCCACCTGTCCCAAGCAAACTGATGCTTGCACTCACGCATCCCGCTCTGCGCACCGACCTGCACACTACTTGCATAGGTAAGATAAGCCTATAGGAAGAAGATAAGAGAAAGGTGTTGAGGATTTTGATGTGAGGTTTTCTGTACATTTCGCACACACCACAAAACCAGATGATGTTGTGGTGTATTTTCCGTAAAACGATTTGACGAAGGTGGTCGTTTTTTGAAGCTAGGAAAATAGATTACCTTTGGTCCAGTCATCAGCAAATTGTTCAGTGTCCTGAGGAAGCAAAAGGTAAAACATAATACGCGTTATGTTAACAAGAGCAATTATGTTTACATTAGGCTACAACAACTGGTAATAATTCGCCAATGCATCCTTACAATGTGTCCCCAGGGAGAGCTTTGTCGCAAATAAAGAATAAAAAGACCCAAAGGAAGAAATAAGCCATTATCTTAGATCCACAGTGATATAGCAGGCAATGTGCTGATTCGAGAAAATGATGTGCATGCATTTTATACTCCTCCCAACGGGGGACAGAATACCTTTTGTTACAGGATTCTTGTCATGCTATTGGTCCACAGTCACCAGCCAAGTCAAGGAAACGCCTCCAATGAACTTCAAAGGATATCAATACACTACCGCTTTCTCTCTCTCCACGGGCAGGGTCTAAATGTCGTTGGAGCTGATGCATAATTCAAGTGTGATTGGGAAATATTTTACACCGTTTATTCACCAATAAACATTTGAACCAGTTGTCAAACATGCGCAGTGAAATTGACCACTCGGAGACAGTAATTTAGTTTTAAATATTTAATATGCTTCCCACGACAAAATAAGTCCATTTAATAAATCAATATATATATATATATATAAACACAATGTGATAGTTACAAATGAATTGCCTTAAATAAGTTACATAACAACACTTCAAGCCCCTTGTGAAACATTACACACTGTCAAGCGATCTGTGCGAGAAAGGAAAAAAAAACATGGTGCAAATATTCAAAACAACCTTTCAACATAATTGTAAGTAAATCTGTGGTCTAATGTCGAGAACGAAAAAGTGCAAATAATGAACTTATGTCTACGTGAAATTAAAACTTAGTATGTGATCAATCCAATTGACAGTGGGAACGAGGAAGCCCTTGTGTCTTATATAGGGGTTCGAATTGACATTTTTCGTTATAACAATGTGCAGAATAATATACAGTAAGAGAAAAAGCAGCATATCTTAAAATCTCATATAAAATACATTTACATTGGAAATATACAACTTAATATACTGGCAAAGATGATGACTTCATCTATTACGCGCATGCTGTCTTTTGCGTGAATTGTTGTGCGGCCGACGGTTTTTATGCCTTTTTGCGCAAAAATACTTGTTCACAGTCTGAGTGCATGTTTCGCATTTGACTGTGCAACACCAGTGAAATTTACAGTTACAGCTGCTCACAGTCCCTATCCTCCTCTCTTCAACTTTCAGACCACATTCGTGGCAGAGCCGCCTGCAGCTTCTCTTCTCCCACTGAGAAAGATTCTTTCCGCTTTGTAGGCATTCCCTGCCTTCTGTTCCATGTAGTCCCAGGCTGAGGTTTTTCGCGCAGTAGTCTGGAGAATCTTCCATATAAAGGAGTTCTGTGCGCGCAACAGTGCTGAACGTGTCCGCGATTGCGCCGCGATTATCCGCGCTGTTACCTGCCCTCATCCGAATTTTGTCCATCTCCAGCTTCTGTGCTTGATCGTGCTTGATTTTCAGATAGGTACCGATATCTCTGAAATCAGCCAGCTGCATCCAACATGTCTGAATACTGCAGCTTCCAGATACACCATGACACTTACAGGTCCTTTTGAGTGTTGCTTTGACAGCCTGAAATATATAAAGTTTAACATTAGCCATATGCACTCAGGTGCTGACATAAAACGTGTTTCGTTTAAATAGAGAAAGTAGATTAATAAGAGAATACAGTTAAACTCACAAGTCGACCAGCTTCGTTGTTGTGCAGGTTGACTGCAGCGCGCGAGTCGTGACCATTTTCCAGCGTGTCCACAAATTGTTTAGCGATTCTTTCTCCAAAGTCAACATTGTCACTGCAGCCTCCCCAAACCCAACCACGTCCACCTTTGAAAAAAGAAAACAGTTATTGGTCTGAAGATATGTAATAATTGTAATTACAGATAAGTGTAGTTCATAATAATAATAATAAAAAAAAAAATGTCTTACCCATTTTTCCTATCTTGGAGTCGTCACAGCCACAGTTATCGAAGTCCCCCATGCTACAGTTCTTTGTCAAAGTATACATAACTCCAGCAGCACTTATGGCATGCACAAAAGCGGTCTCTCTGGTGGCTAATACAAATAATAATAAATAATAAGTTCATTATTAGAACATGTTAAATGCAATGCATTTTCAAAGTAATATATGAGAAAAGTACGTATTTGCAAGTTTTTGGTGTTACAATATAAGTTTCTGCACAAAGTATAAAAAATACATCTTGGTGGAATTTAAAAAATGTTCTCCAACGTAAGGCTGTAAAACCTTCATTGTTAAGAGTGAAAATTAAAGCAGAATACATAATCTGATTTTGCTTAAAACGAATAATAGTGCTTACCACTTCGCAGGCCGTTATGTGTAGATAACTGCAGTGCGCTTTCCGGACAGTTCCACCTGTCCCATGCGAACTGATGTTTACACTCTTCAATACCACTCTGAGCCCCTGCCTGCACACTGCTGGTGTATGTAAGGTAAGCCTGGTAGATGTAAAATACGTGCATTAATTAGACATTGCACGTTCAGACATTTTGATATATGTAATAAATAGCATGCCAAATAAATAAAATATCGCTGCACATAGATATAGAAACTTAAATTACCTTTGGTCCTGTCATCAGGAAGTTATTCACCGACCTTGAAAAAGAGAAGAAAAAAGCATGACGTTAACATAAGTTTTGTTAATAAATACCAGTGACATAACAACTTAAATATAATACCATATTTTAAATATTCTGTAAAAATGTATGTACCATGCTGTTGTCGACAGTATGTGACAGCACATAGACATCACCAACGATGAAAAAAGCTGGCAAGGGTCCATTGCTGCGTGAGCGACCCGCTGTGAAAAGACGTCGAGGAGGTCACTGGAATTGTGTGGCCTTAACTGCACTTCAAAGCATTAACACTTTTCCCTAAGCCCTTCAGTCTAGCTTTCATTTACCCATCTTTCATGATGAGGGTTGTTTCAGTATGTTCATTGATAAACTATTTTACCCGACTATCTAGTTACTCAAGTTACTGTCCGTTCAACATTATGCTTGCAACTTTAATGTGCAGCCATTTGTGTATTTGAAAGACTATTTGAATGAATTGGACTGTCCAAACCCATCAAACTGCTCGTCTAATATCCATTCATTAGACTTATTGAAGGTGTTGATTGTTGATTCCGTGTTGGACATGCCTACCACTGGACATGCATTTTTGCATCAGAATAGCCCTTTTATCTGCCTTCTTAAATTAAGGGTTTATTAGTTTAGAAATAATACTAGACTATTCTATATATACACACAATAAAAACATAAATATACACAAGCTTGTATAGTAACACCCCATTTAACATTTTAAATTCTTGTCGGTTTGGTTAAGCTTCTTGACTTTATAGATGTTCTTTATTTGAGTCTTGACTCTTCACGTTTGGGAAAGTTTTTCACCGGGAAATGACACTGAAATGTAAGGGGCTGCTCTTCACTGTATACAAAAAGCCATGAAATCATTCGGCTCCGTTCGCTAAAGGCCATGCAAATAACTTGTAACACGTCTGCGCCTCTGACACTCTGGTGTTAACAGAAGACCAGCTGATCCCCTGGGAACAGCTCTGGTGTGAAAATGTCTGGAAATGTAGTCCGATACATGTATAGACTGCAACATGTCATAATACTAGTCTGCAAATATGTATATATCAATCCATACGATTTATTCCATCATTTGACCCATTTGTACCATAATGTATACATTTTTCATTTTTAAGTTGCCCATATACTGTATGTCATTTCACTGGTTTATCAAAAAAGGTACACATCATATGCTTAAAAAAGTTCATTTTTTCTTATTCTTTTTTTTTAAATAGGAGACATAAATCATAGTTTTTAATAATAGGGCAACAAGTTTTCATAACTTAGTTCTTATCAATCATGTGTCAAATAAGCCAATTCGCACTAAGTTATTATTTGTCACCAAGGGGTCAAGAGCTGAAAAATGTAAACAAAAGGACAATCATGAGAACGATTATATTTCATCATTTTACTTTCGATGACTTTTGCGATTAATTCATACGCTATATGGAGATGTGATTTTTAGAAATTGTTGCTCGTGGAAGATTAATTGTTGAAACCAAGTATTGACATCTTCGAATCAAATCGGTAGACACTCACAATCCCTTTTCAAAACAGCATTTATTTGATGGTCGGATAATGGTTTAACCAATGCTGCTGGCTGGAAGACAATGGAGGGACGCGCAAGTGAGGATAATCCCCACTAATTGGACATCGGCATCATCAAGTCTACATGGTGCCTGAAACCCAAATTCCCACACCTACTTGTGACAAAACAAACCCGTATTAAACAATGATCTGGTACAAGCAGACCTAACCTAAATGGGACCGTCGTACCATAAACGTTCTGTCGCAGATATCTTCGAATGGTTTTATGGGCTAACAAACTGAAGGCAATGACGCATCGCTTACTTGCACGCTTTAACTCATGTAACTAACATATATGTGCAATAAAGGAATAATCACGAAGTAAGGGTTAAAAATGGCTAGAAGATCATCACCACAGCTTTTGCTCCCCAAGTCAGACTGAAATCAGGGAACATGGCTCACCTTGTTGCACAGATTATCCATTTTGACTAGTCACTCATAGGCTCAGGTGCAGTTCATTAGCCTACGCTGTTAAGGCTTTTCGCCTTGTTTTGTGATTAAGGAAGGAAATATAAAACACATATGACAAGTTATATGAAATGGGATTTGTTTTGCAAACGCGCCTTTTCATAAAATGGTCGAATATTTGGTAATTAAAAAAAGTTATATAATGACCTTGAAATAAAGATCCTCTGCATAGTTTTTGTCACATACCAAAATGTATTTCAGTATTTTTATAAAACATAAATATTTTAATATTTATTTGTTGATTTAAGAAACTATTATTGATCAACCTTTTACGCAAAACATTTAACCTATTTCAACGTTCCCTTTTTCAGTTAATTTCAGGACTTTCATTGAAGCAAACAATCTCCAATAACAATATACCTTAATTAGGGTGACCATACGTGCCATTTTCCCAGGACGCGTATGGTCAGGATTTCTATATTGCCTAAAATATCTAGGTTTTGGCTTTGTTTGAGTGTGCAGACCGATCGGTGTATGACATCAAAATACCTCGAGAGCATTTTGAAAGCATAAGGAACCGTCTGTATGGTATTTTGATGTCATACACCGATCGGTCTGCACACGCAAACAAAGCCAAAACCTAGATATTTTAGGCAATATAGAAATCCTGGCCAGGACGCGTCCTGGGAAAATGGCACGTATATGGTCACCCTACTTTAATACATGAATTTAAAACGTTCGTCATAGAAGAAAACATTTTACTTAATGTTTCTCGAATAGCCTATAACTCCGTAGGTCCGGGAATTAACGCCATACATACCTTTTAAACCTTTCTATATGCATACATTCTGCGAAAAGGACCCGTTCATTAGGTGTCTGCACGAGCAACATAGGCTAAACCAAATAAAGACATTTTGCTTTTTATTTGTGTTTGTAATTCTTTATCAGTTTACTTGATTGATTTTAGTTATGTCAGATTTCGAGAGAGATAAGTTGGTCATAAAAGACGATAAGGGTCGGAGAAGCACTGTGGTGTTCAGAGTGCGGTAGATGGGTGGCAAGAACAGTGACGCCAGAACGCAGCCGCGCTTCTCAGTAACATCTGGACCATAATTGAATTCAAAGGAGATCTAGGTGCGTCCTCTAGCACCTCATCAGCAAGTGTTAATTGTAAAAACAAGAATAGCCCTATAAAATGCACGTAGGCCTAGTATCGGATAATCAGCGATGTTTGAGCCGAGGACCAGGATTAAGAACCGCTGGGCTATTATTAATCGTGGCGCCCCTGCTGGCCACACCACACAACAAACTTGTTTATTTTACACTTTTATAAAATACACGTTTGGTTGTCCTTCTATTTGCACCATTTTGAATTTAAATAGGGTGACCATCCGTCCTCTTTTTCCCGGACATGTGCTCTTTTTGGACCTACAAAAATGTGTCCGGGGCTTTACTAACCCGGGCCCCCCCAAATGTCCGGAATCGGCTTTTGCTTTCTACAGTCGTAATTCATCGTGTGCGTTTTTGAAGTAGAGCCCTGTGAGGGATTGTTTTCTTAATCCCGCTCCTGCTGAATTTGTGTGCATTAGCGCCTGCTCCTGCGATTTTTGTGTCCAGTCCCACCCGCTCCCACAAACATTCTAATATTGCATATAATTTTTGCGCATCAGGGAGCCGTTCTCAGGATGCGGTGTATTTAAATATATTGAATGAGCGCTTGCTGTTCACTTTCAATTTCGATTTTGCGATCATGCGCTCTGTGTAAAAGATGATCAGATATTTGCCAATGAGCTCAGGATCTGTTGAGCAGCAAATCCTCCAGCATGGTCTGTCAGCCATCTCTAATCTCAACACGTGATCAGTGAAATCTGACTCCTGCAGCTCTTGTTGGATGCAGGGTTGTCAAGTCCGCTTTTTTTTCTCCATGGAATCGGGCTACTTTTAAACTGTTGCCATGGGTTGATTCCCCCATGGGTTAAAGTTTTGAAATGTTATATTAAAATAAATTAAATTTGACTGAAATGCTTGTATTAAAACATTTTGCATTCTACCTATGATAAAACTGTGCTGTTAAGTAAGGAGGGCCACTGGTAGGAAGCGTTTTAGCTGTGTTTATGATCAGTCTGCATAACAGGACCTGTAAAAATATGTATTTTAGGTATGTAAATGGCATATTTTGAGTTTTGATATTTGGGATATGGTCATTGCGTTACTTTGGGCATTACTTTAACCACCAACCAACCACACCCCAACCCCTCCGCCCTGCCCTCTGTCCTCTTTTTGGAGAACTAAAATATGGTCACCCTACTTTTAAGTTCATGTCAGGTTGAAAACTAGAATATGTTCGAAGTAACCACTAACTTAATCATGTATTTCTAAAGTAATCTATTACAAGCACTAAATCCATGGCTTTCTAGCACATAGCCTATCGTTGCCTTCTATTTCAAGAAGATGCATGCAATATATATTTTATTTCTGGTCAAGTCCGGCAGATTGTGAAAGTTTTTTGTGATTAATGTGATAAACTTTCATTCAAGTGATGTATTCTTCTCAAACCTGTTTACATTGTGGCCACTTACCACATTTAATGTGACAGCTTACCCCCCCCCATTGGTGTTCAAGAGTGTGTGACACATGAATTACACAACCGTTCAAAAGTTTGGGGTCAGTATGATTTTTGGCTGAGGAAATAATACTTTTATTCAGCAAGGATTTATTAATTTGATCAAAAGTGACAGTAAAGACTGTCTATTCATTAAAGCACTGTAAAAAAAAACTTCCACAAAAATATTAAGCAGCACAAATGTTTCAACACTGATAATAAGAAATGTTTCTCAGATCAGTGCATTAGAATGATATCTGAAGGATCATGTGACACCAAAGATTAATGGTTGCTTTGCCGTCACAGAAGTAAATTACATTTTAAAATATATTAAAACAAAAAAAATTTAGAAGTATTTTAAATTGTAATAATATTTTTTACTGTATTTTTGATCCAATAAATGCAGCCTTTGTGAGCACAAGAGACTTTGACTTTGTGTTTTGAATAATCATTTACTTATACCTAAACAAATATAATTTTAAAAAGAGGAGTCATATTTGGTATTTTATTTGTTTTACATTTCATTTGTCTTTATTTCATGAAGAAACCCTTTTTAAAAAATAATAATAAAAAATGCACTGAACAGAATTTGGTAAAATATCTATTTTAAACCCTGTCTCAAGTCATCCCCCTTCATTACACTCCCATTCATAGGCCCCAGTGACTCCAATCGTCATGGTAACCATGCATCACATGATGAAATAGCACCCTTTAAACAGAAATAGGAATTGTAATATCTGCCATGTCAGAAGAACATGTCTTGTGCTTGTCTTCTCCTTGTCTCTTAGGTCACGGCGTGGCATCGCCTTTCCTCTCCTGCTCGATAGCTGAAAACAGAAAAAGATTAAATGTAAATGTTTTCAATGCTTTAGAAGCATAAATACCTTTATTGTGCCAGTAGAGCTTCTTAAGAGAGAAAGAGAGAGAGATGTGTTTGAAGGATGAGGGAGCGTGGCATTATTGCTAATAAGATGCTTATTCACATGGGAAATTCTGCGAGCATGCTTAGGTCTGCACTGCAATGCTGATGGAGGACTTTGAGCTGAGACCCATCTGCTGACATAAGAAGCTGAAAAAAAGACTGAGCAGAGTGAGAGTGGAAGAAAAATAGAGAAGGGGATATAAGATAGAAGAGAAAGAAATGGCTGAAACAAAATGATAAATAAAGGGAGATGGTAGACAGATCACTGCAGAGACGAGAAAGGCAGATTGGGGGGGCTGGGGGGGTTAGAGAGACCTACACCACACCCAAAGTGATTGGACACACTGAATGCTGTAATATAACAGACACTCACTCTCTTTGGTGGGCAGAGGATTCTTCTCTTTTGTCTCAGTCTTCTTCAGCTTGGTTTTGTCAAACCTGGCGATTTCTGTGAGGTCTGGCTTGTCAGACATGATTGCTGTCAGTAGAGATGACAGATGTGACTTACAGAGCATTGACCTTGCTTTTGTCTTTTGTAGCATTTCATAAAGGAATCTTGCATGCTGTTTCTTCACTCATTATTTTAGCAATTTCACAGCAAGGTCTTAAAATGTTTTTGATTAAAATACAGCTAGATATTACAATTATTTCAAATGTTAAACCATCAGAATGCTATATTTCAAGAATGCTATGCTTTTGTGAAAAGTCAGTCAGATGCTAAGGGAAGAAATGGTTCCATTCTCTCAGTACATGTGTGTGTGATGGTAGCATGTAGCACACATGTTCCAGCATGCACATATTATGTCCGATGCTATCCGCCCACCTAGCCAACTCTCTGTGCATCCTAATCAGCACATTTCCATCTTTACTTTCACCGGATACCCTTGCTTTGTTATGTCTATGTCTTTGTTCTTTCCACATTGCTTCATTCCATTTAAGCATGCAGGCAGTCTTTTTTCTAGACTAGACTGCAGTGTCTACCTCGCAGGAGAAATAGCCATCCATTTTTCTATATCCCTCTATCTCTCTTCACTTTGGCTGCTGCACATATAGCCAATTTACCATCTCCAGTCGTCACATAAATCATGTTAAAACCCACAAGCACAAGCAGAGGAAGGAGGATGGCTATTGATACAAATGATAAAAGACTTACCGTAGTGCACAGAGTGGCTGTATCCACTGGCTGGTAGAAAGAGAGGAGGACCAGGTGTCTGCTGAGATTACCCAGACTGCGTCTGCTGGTGTCTGTGTATCCGCTAGGGCGTGGAATTATGAGGAGAGAGAGGGAGGGAGGGAGGGAGGATGCTGGAGAGGTTTAGTCAGCCTATCCCTTCCATCCGTAATATTCATGCTCCGTAGAGAACAGACATCCGATGCCTCTACGTGATTGATTGATGAATTAACAATAATGGAATATGACAAATAGAGTGGACACAAGGGCATGTGATTTTGGGATCACATAGTTAGCTGGAAGCAGGGTTCTGTCACACCATGTGGCAGCTGTCTGGTTTGGGGCTGGGATGTCATACTGCCTAAGACCTTGAGTCATGTCTCATTTTAAAATGTGCCTCTCACTGAGCCAAGGGGAAGCACCATTTAACTGTTCTATAATTACACATATATATATGATTTTAAAGGAGACATATTATGCCCCTTTTTACAATATGTAATATAAGTCACTGGTGTCCCCAGAATGTGTCTGTGAAGTTTCAGCTGAAAATACTGGTTTTCTGAGTGCACACATCTGAAGCACACGGACAGAAAGTGGCTGTCACAGCATGTGAGTACTAAACTAAGTTCTCTTTCACACACAAGTTTACGTTGAAAACACACATGAGTTACGAAAACAGCTGGTTATGTCTGTGAAGCTAAACAGCTGGGAAATAAATGGCATGTTTAGATATGTGTGGCAGCAGCAATATACATAAATCAATAAATGCACTGCTCTCTTGTCTCCTCTGAGGCTGGGACTCTAAATAGTGTTCTGTGCTCGTCTGTGCAGCCAAAGACAGAACAGTTTTGCTCAAACTGTCCACATGGCATTAGAGCTGGTACACCGTTGTTGTCGCTTGCCAAATCAAATGACGGCCTGTGGGTGGAAACTTACAGATTAAGGGGCGGTAATATTATAACGAGATCCCTTTGCCACGTCACCAAGGGAGCGAAATCAGTCCCCCTCATTTTTTTTCAGACACTTGCAGAAAAAGGCTTACAAAACAAAGTTACTAGGTTAATCTTCTTCACGTTTCCTTGGTTGTTAGATGCACCGGGGACCTGATTATAGCACTTAAAACTGGAAAAATTCAGATTTTCATGATATGTCACCTTTAAATATATATATTTAGGTTAAGTCATAGAAATTAATAATAAAAATGGAAATCAGGTTACATGATGCAGTATTATAGGCTATATACCCTTCTTTGGGGCTAAAAGGACAGGTGATTTGATACCATTTTCTCATTAATTTGCTATTTGTGATAACTAAGTCATATCTTAGCAGTTAGTCATAAGATATCACATTAGTGTGACACCATCTCACATTTCAGTCAGACTAGTCCGCAGACTTGTTTTTTAGATGGATGTAACATAATGCTGTGAGTGTGTTTGTGCAAGGACATTAAATTGATCAAAAGTTACGGTAAAGATATTAATAATGTTACAAAACATTTCTATTTAAAATAAACACTGTTCTTTTGAACTTTCTATTTAAAGACGATGAGGAAAAGTATCATGGTTTCCACAAAAATATTAAGCAGCACAACTGTTTTCAGCTTTGATAATAATAATTGTTTTTTGAGCACGAAATCAGCATATTAGAATGATTTCTGAAGGATCATGTGACACTGAAGACTGGAAAAATGGCTGATGAAAAATCAGCTTTTAATTTTAATTAGAGAGAAAAAAGAGAAGGATGTTTAAAAACAAAATGGCAAATACGTTTAAAATTCATATAATAATATATTTAATCTGATTTTACTTTTTAACTTCTCAAACTGTTTTTTCACACTTTCAGGATAAGTGCTCATTTATTTATTTATTTATTACACCAGTTCTCTGTCCGTGTCTTTTCCCATTTGTCAATTAATTTGCTTAATTTATTATTATGCTAGATCTTTTGCCTTCACCCATCTGTCAATTTACTTACCTGTCCTCCTTATACAAATCTTCACAGAACAAGCTGCAGCTGATGTTCATCTATTCACAGAGAATGTTGAAATTTCAGTGGGCACAGCAATGAGGAAATGCTGATTTTCTGACAATGCTGGGTGTTGAGCGTTACAGAAACATGTACTTGTACATACAAAGTTGTATATATAAAAACATTCATATGCATCTGTATGTACAAATGTGTTTAAGAATGAAAAACTAATAAACATATTAAAAAGATATATGTAATGTACACTACTGTAAAATGAGATTACATGTATTATATGTAGCCTATGAAGGTTCAAGGCAGATGCTGGTGTGACTACACCAGCAGATGGCGATATTTCATTTTGTTCAGTGTGACTGGTGCCCTCTTTGGCAGCATAGTGAGTGCAATGCAGGAAGATCATGCATACCATTATAGAAGCATTATTAATTGAATTACAAGTTAAAATATTAATTTACTGCCTTTGGCATGAGAAGCCGGAATAGGCTCCAGCATCTCTGTGTCCTATGTAGGACAAGCGGTTTAGAGATTGGATGTGTGTGTGTGTGTTATACCAAGACTTGAAATAGTATATATCAACTTTAAATAAAACCAATAACCTATCTGATTTTGGGACTGCACCTAGTGCTAAAGACACTTCATCATTTTGAGAAATATTTCATCCATTTCTTAATTCATCCCTCTTCAAGTGAAGCTCTATTTCCTTACAGCAACTATATCAGTAAACTGCAATGAAAAGTGAATTTATAAATATCAACAATTTCTCTGGTTCATCTAATTTAAATATGAAATTAAATCAAGGATTCATACTTACAGATATATTAATAGCTTTTGTAATCTGCAAAACTTTTTTGACAGATTACCATCTGCTCTAAAAGCTATTTATCATGCTAAATGCCATTTGTATATTACAACTTATCCATGCAACCACTGTATTATTGCAAATCCAAAGATAAATATCCTCTCATGAGTCTCATTAAATCTAATTTAAGTGAGTTTGCAATTCCTCTGAGCTGGAGACATGAGGGTGTGCTTGTTGTCTGAAGTCAGAGCTGGCAGGAAGATGAGAGCTTCATCCATAACCTTCAGTCTGGCTCCAGCTCCTTCCATTAACCTTTGAGCTGTAAAGGCTAGCAGTTAAGAGGTTTGGGGCCAGAGTCCATTGATAAGGTCAGTCACATACATCCAATTTACCTCATGAAAAAGGCCAGAAGCAAACCAACAGACTTTCTTTCTCTTTAGTGTCTTGTCAACTTACACTAACTCACCGTTGTGTTTCTCGCTCAGATTAGCTTCTCACAAATTCAAATTGCACTTGCAGTTGTAAGAGCCACAGATGATTATATGGCATATGACCACATGGTGGCAGTATAAGTACGCTTATCATAAACTGAGCACCATGTGTGCAGAAATGCAGGTGTCAAACTTTTTCCCTCCAAACCATAGTACTACTTCCTTCATTGTCACATACGTGATATTCTTATGACTTTATCTGTGACCTTTACTCTTCATACTCAATAAATATATTTTTTAGCATGCAAACCCTTATTTAGGTGAATTTAATACAAACCATATGCCAAATTCTTAGTAATCCTTCATCACCCCCCCCCCCCCCCCCCCCCCCCATTCTCATGAGCAGTAGTAGGCAGGTTTTGCACAATGAGCTCATTCAAACGGAGGCAGTGCTGAAGAGTTGTTAAGTACCTTGGATTTGAAAAATGCATTACTCACTGATGCCCTCAGGTGCTTTGCTTATAGTTGTGATTATATGATTAGTTGTTTAGATTATTTTATTATTATTATGTTATTTTTGACATATATGACATAAATAGCGTCAGAAATACTGTAGACCTAGGGTGTCAAACTCAATTCCTGGAGGGCCGGAACCCTGCAGAGTTTAGATTCAACCCTAAATAAACACCCCGATTAACTAATCACATCTCAGGTCTATTTGACACTACAGGTAGGTATGTTGGAGCAGGTTGAATCTAAACTCTGCAGGGCTCCGGCCCTCCAGGAATTGAGTTTGACACCCCTGCTGTAGACAAAAGATGCCCTACCAAGACCGAATGTTGGCCCATGAAGACATTTGATTTGGCCCACCATGCCATTTCATTGAAGTATATCTTCATTTGTAATTTAGATTTTTGTTAGCCTGCATTTTTGTGTTTTATTTTTGCACTGTATTTTAGTGCTCAGTGCTCATGCAATGTTGAATTTGACTCTCTGAAATGGCCAAAACTGAACTAGTTGTGTGAACTTTGCTTTTATTTTGTCGCAAAATGAAGAAAATTACTTGTTTACTATGTGCAGGAGTGTTTTTGAGATAAATGAGACAGGTGAAGCGTACTCTGTGCCTTAAGTTTCAGCCGCGTACTGCTGCGAGGCTGTGTCCACTAAGAGAATTATGATGTGCTGACCTGACAGCAGTCAAGGTTACGATGTAAATAGAAAAAGGCCAGTGGTATTTACTCATGAGGTTTAGAAACAATAAAAGCCTGACAGCGTTTAAGAGATTATAGACATCCCCACACATCAGTGGACAATCCTCTCCAGTTCTCTCTTCTCTCTTTCCCTTAATTTTCTGCTCTTTGACGCTGGGTTCACATGACATACCACTGCTGGGATCACTGGAGCGAAGCTTTGGAATGGAGCAATGTTTCCCACATCAGTGAGTGCAGCCTGCGACCACACACACACACACACACACACACACACACACACAGACACACACACACACACACTCTCACACACACCACACACACACACACACATACACACACAGGTTTGTTTTTGTGAAAAGTGGGGACATCCCATAGGCGTAATGGTTTTTATACTGTACAGACCATATATTCTATTGCCCTACACCAACCCTACTCCTAAACCTACCCCTTACAGGAAGCTTTGTGCTATTTCAGATTTTCAATACACTCCATTCTGTGTGATTTATAAGCGTTTTGAAAAGTGGGGACATGGGGTAATGTCCTGAAAAGTCACCTTCTCCTTGTAATACCTATGTCATACCTTTGTCATTATACAAATTTATGTCCTCATTTGTCACAAAAACACGCACATACATATACACACAGACACACACACACACACACACACACACCCAAAACCAGGCCGTCATTGTTTCATTGTCATTTGACTTGATATATCTCTTGTAAAGACATTATTATGAGTGGTGACACAATGATATGTACATAAGCTACAAGTGCACTCAACAAAAGTGCATGAATATGAATGAATAAAAGGCTCTGGAGTCTCAGAGGTGATCTGAGGACTTTATTTTGTGAAATCTTTTCAAATGAAGGTTGTAAAAAGTGCTGAGTGTGTTATATAACAGGTGTACACACATATTTTACACAAACATACATTAGCAGAAATGTCTATTTTTGTCTGCATTCCTAGCCTATTTGATTTCTGCCTTGTGAGTGTTCACAAACTGACATTAAGTGGGAGTTGGACACTTGTTATGCCCGGTACGTAGGTGTATTTTCCATTCATTGGTATGTTGTCAAGCTCAGGGTTAGAAAGATCTGGAACAAATGGTGTTGTGTGCACTAACATGGACAGTGGATATATGACTGGCACAGCAGAGTCCAAGCTGTTAAAAAATTAAAATGAAAGAACATCATGAAAATATTTTTCCATGCAAAGCTGTTCAGCAGCATGGCCAGTGCAAATTTTTTAACTTAAAGATTTTTTTTAATCTTATAATAAATGCTTCAGGTTCATTACAGGATCATTCAACAGCATTTGTGGCATAGTATTGATTACTACAAAATTAATTGCCAAAGAAAAACAAAAGTTATAGTCAGCCACTTACAATGATAGTAAATGGGACATGTAGAATTTAAAATGAGAAATGCGAAGCCTATAAATAAATAAAAGCATTTAAATGAATGCTTTTGTTAATACTGGGGTCTTATTTGAGCTGTACATTTTTTTGTCATCTTTATAGTTAATGTTGTCATGCAACAAATTTGTAAAACTTATTTTATTTTTTGTCACTAAAATAATGTAACATATTGTGACTATTATTAAAACAGAGAGTATGTTAATGTTTATGGATTGTCTTCATTGACTTCCATTGTATATGCCTCACTCGTTTGCATTTTTTATTTTATTATTATTATTATTAGAAAATGAGAGATGAAAAGAGGAAATTAATTAATTTTAATTAATAAAGGAATATACCTTTAATCATAAATACAGATTGTGTGTAACACGATTTTCAAAGCAAGTATGACGTTGATCTTATCAAATAGTTACTTTTTGAAACCAGTGGACCAGATGGTAAATGGTGCATAGTTTGTATATAAGGGATTTCTGCAAAACTGGACACACATTCTTCATGTTCCACCCAGATTTGAGTTTATCTGGCCCAAGCAGCCTGTGAGCAGAGACAGAGATAAAGAGGAGGGGTGGGAAAAGGAAAAACAGGGAAGACCATACACCTGTACATGGAGAATACACACTCTCAAGGAACCTTAACAGGTTCAGTCACAAACTACTATCTGGAGCATCAGTGTATACTGCTCGTTTATTTTGGGGTGGAGAGAGAGACAGATAAAGAGGCAGAGAAGAGAGAAAGAGAGATTGGTTGGCATATTCTTAAAGTGTTTTTTTTTTGCTCATGTCTACTAAATAAAGACTGAAGATGAATGGGGAAAAAGAGGACATTTTTATCATGTCTTGTCATGATTGTTCTCAGGTGTTTCTATAAAAAATCCACATAATAAGTTGCAAAAAAAAAAAAAACCTAAAGGAACGAAGCATGTTTATATATATATATTCACATTTCTATTGCACACCTATGATGCTCACTATAAGGTGCATTGCTGTGGATGAATGTGTTTACACTGTTTTTGCTGACATGATGAATTTATTTTATCAACATAATCCAGTGGCTTTAGGAATGATATGAATTAAGAACCACTGCCTTGCGTATAGTGTTGGGTTATTGCTTTGTATATTTCGCAAATGGCTTATATTTTCCATAGAATTTAACAAATGTGTGTGTGTCTGTAGTCTATATATAGGTCATTGAATTTACCAGTACTGCAGGTGCTGTGTTTTACACAGCTTGAGTGTACAAGTGTACAAAATATGCTATTTCTGGTATTTTTCCATCGGCTCTTCAGCAGAACTGGCGAATCTCAGAACTGGCGATGCCGGAGGTTAAGGCTATATGGCATACAGCAAAAACAATTGGGCATGCGCACATCAATGTAGCGTAATTTTTCTCACACTGTACAACAATAATTTCTATTTCTGCATTATTTTAAGGGGTAGGTTTAGGGTTGGGGTAGGTGTAGATGTAGACGTTAATAAAACACAATCTAATAGGTAGAAAATTCTATTTATTGTTAGCTTCCGGTTTTTGTTGTATCCCTTCTAGCCACTACCGATGCCGGATTGATGAATGAATCACTCTTTAGAGCTTGTTAGTTTCGATGGACTGTTCAAATGGCTTTGTGAAAAGGACCTGAATCAATTTTTGATTCAGTCCGAAATTTGATTCACACACTGAATTTTTTGGAGTAGTTTCTCACTTCGTACAGTAACGGAATACTTTAGAATCAGAAAACAAAACCCCCCCCCCCCCCATTTCTGGATACACTGCATACAGTCTCTTCAAGCCAAACCAGCAAATGTATCCTGTCGTTTGTCAGCGATGAAGAAGATATTTATTAAATTCAACACCTGCACGTGCAGCTTGTGAATGTCTCTGGACAGGTAAAGACATGTTATGAAAAAACTACATCATAAATTACCAGTGGCCAGTTGCATGAACTGTTTAGACAAGTCTTGAAAAGTCAGGCCTGTTATTTTAATTATTTATTTACCGGGAGTGGTCATAACTTTTTTAATTAGGTTACAAAAAGGTAGATTGATCTAATTTGAATCCGAAAAGTAAGGGATTTTAGTACCGTGGCTAATTGTAGTCAAACTAGTCTTAGACACGGCACACAGTCTTAACTTAGTGGCTATGTTTATTCAACTGGCCCCTGAAGTGTCAAAAATGACTATGATGGTACCATGGTATTCTTTGAAATAAATCAAAGTGCCTTGGTATTGCCATCTAGTACCATCATTCATTACTCAATGGTATAATGTAAATATTGTGTGTGCCTGTATGCTGTGGTACAGTGCATTGATGACACATTAGTTGTTATTATTAGAGTATTTGTGGTTTTGTAAACATTTTAATATTGTTGTTTAAATATTTAATATTGGTGTGTGTGTGGGTGTATATATATTTATATTATTATAGGTTATATATTATTTATATATAAATGTTATATATATATTGTTATTATTATTTCTTGTGTCTTTGTGTCATTTATTGCTGTATTTTTCTGTATTCTTTTTGTTTATAACTATATTTCATTTTTCTGTTTTCATACGCATTTCTAGTCACATGTGACTGCATAAATTATTATTGTTTTCCAGAAACCTTTGAAGGGAAACACAGTTTTTATGCTTTTCTTTTTAATAAAAAGCAACAAGTTGACACATTCAGGGCTCTGTGAATTGACATGCTTATTAAAAAAAAGGCAGAACATGAGAATGTGCAAAATGAGAGCTCGGCCCGTGCCGAAACTGTGTGGGGAATTGAGACTGATTCCCGGTGCAGGGGCTCTGCACAGCTGGCAGACTGTGGGCTCAGTGGAGGTGAGCAGCGAACTGACCATCCAGTGTCCGTTTATGTGTGTGTGGCTGTGCTGGTAAAGACAAATGAATTCAGTTTACAGGGCCTCAGGTGCTTAGACTCGGCTCGTCGTATTGCTGCTCTGGAATTTTCCCTCGGCCGCTCACAGGCCATTCCTCAGAGAGAGAGTATTGATTTGTCCCCTCCTTTCCAGAGCGTTGTTTCAATATTCTGGGTGAATGATAAAATGCGTCTGTTTTGTAAAAAGGCTCTCAGCTTGCTTTTGCCGTGATTATGACATTTATCTAAATATACTTGGATGTAAAATAGGATCATTAGAGGTTCCTCGTCCTTTTTACCCTCTTACTTGAAGAGGCTGAATACATTTGGCAGTACAAAGACATCTACCTCTGTAACAGAGGCCTGGCCTATATTTGAACACTGTCCTAACATGAAAAATCAATGCAATTCTGGCATAATACATGAAGTGGCAAGGTTTGTGAAGCATGACTTACTGGGAATTTTGGGGTGGGGTGGGGGGTTCTATACAAGCAGGCGTTCATTACTTTCTCATTATTATAAGGGCCTTTGGCTGCCCTCAGACAATATGGCCTTGAGATGTTTTTTTTGTACTTGTCAGTGGGATGCTTTGAAGTAGTGGGGGCTCCAAGGGACTCTGTCGCAACCCAGGAGAGGGATTAATGTGTTACTTGGCTCCTTACATTTGTACAGATCGGACAGTGCTTGGAGATAAAAAGTATAAAGCGTGTTTGTGTGTAGGTGTGTGTGTTGCACACATGTTGTCATGTCTGTTTGCATGTGTTGGGGAGTAATCACAGGTTCTCAGACAGTGACGGCGCTACACCGGGGCTGGGGGGGGGGGCTATAGCTCCTCAGAATTTTGAATAGCCCGGTTACATGGTCATCAATATACATTATTTCGTAGCACCCAACATATTGGTTTAGCCACCCCCCCCCCCCCCCCACCCCCCCCCCCCCCCCACCCCCCCTTAGCACCGGGGAGAAAAAATGTCTGGCGCCGTGCCTGTTCTCAGACGCCATCCTCCACACATTAAATGACCGCACACAGAGCTGTGTCTCTTACTCTCTCCTCTCATCCATATTTCCCTCACTGGCCACCTTCCAGTGCTGAGGAGCTTTATAATTGGGTGAAATTGAGCATTAATAACATTGAGCTGGGGCATTATCTGTAGAAGTATGCAGAAGGAGAACACTCAGTCACACTGAGACTGAAAAATAAAGACTAGTGGCTTGGCAGCTCTCTGTCAAGGGTTTGTTCTGGGTACTCAAGTCTCGTGTCATGCAATGTCACCATGTTTATGCTATTGTTGTGTTCATGAAAGGTTTTTCTGAGTAACAGATATATAGTAGATATATTTTTGGTTTAGAGAGCGTTGCCCTCAGTTAATTAGTTTACCCAAAAAGAAAAATATGTCATAATTTCCTTGCCCTCATGTCATTCCTAACTTTTCTTTCTTCTGTTGAACATAAAAGGTGAAATTCTGAAGAATGTACTGGTTGTTCTTTTTCATGCAACAAACAGGAATGAAGATTTCTAGCTCAAAAATTATGCAAAAGCATCACAAAAGTGGTTTGTTGGACATTTTGTTGTTTTGAACCCACACAATACGTTTATGTGATTAGAAATATTCAAACCATTGTTTACAAACTTCCCCAGTGAGCATTTAACTGTTGTTGCTGGATCATTGAGTCAGTGAGTTGAAATTGAGAACCAGATCATTCTGATTAGTGCATAAATAATTCAGAGTGGTTATATAAAATGGATTAACTGATTCATTGAACTGATCAGAATGATTCATTCATGAATCAATCAACCACAAAAGTAACATTACATAAAGCTCTTGTACGACTTTAGAACACTTTGTCACTGTTGTCTTTTTTTATGGTTAAAAGCTGTTGCTGTATTTTAATTGCATTTCTCAGCAGAAAAAGTCATATTGGCTTGAAAAGACACGAGTAAATGATGACAGAATTATTTATTGGATGAGTTACCAATTTTATCGATGCAACCATTTTGCTTTGTTTTTGTTCGTTTTGATGAGTAGGGTGCTTTTTGACTGTTATCCAGTCATATGCTAATATAGGCAGTGTTTTATTGGGCCATTTGCAGTACTGGCTTGTGAAATATCCCCTTGTTAAATACATTTATTGTTGAAGCAGCCAATGACAGGCCAGTAACTAATTGTGACTATGACGTCTTGTCATGTGCTATTTTATAGGTCCTCTGTTGGAGTCACTCTGAATGAATGGCAACAGAATACCCTACTTAAGCTAATTAAAGTTACTTCAACATAAATTACTTAGAATAATATATCTCTTACTGACAGAACACTTTAGATCATGGCCTTGGCCCAGATTTTTCTTACAGTGGCATTACATATTATTCCTTGCTGGTCTTTAGGTTAATATTCACTGGTTAAACATCACTTCAGCATTTACAGTCCATTCACGTGAAGTTTCACCTTCCAAAATGTTTCTATAAATTCAGAGTAGCTGTATCTCCACTAAGAGGTCTGTTGATTGGATTAGCAAAGAGAATGGGTCACCTCTGAGGTGCAGGTACTACATTGATAAATTACCTCCTTTGAGATAATTTTACCCTGTTCATTTTGTGTCAGGCCTTTGTTTTAATGGGATTACATGCTGCCCAGCCCTTTTGATAAAAACAAGCCACCATACATATATCCTGAGCAAAGGAGCTTGGAATTGATACTGTAGATAGTGTTGATGAGATCGAATCGCACCCATTCTTTCTTACTTTTGTGGTTAAGACCTCTTGATAAGACCTCTCTGTGTGGTATCATAAAAGAAGCATTCTCTCTATCTCGTTTGTGATGCCCTCTTCTAAACTAAAAGACTTTCACCTGGGGTGATCGTTTGTTAGCATACCTTACAGTCACTGTATGACCTCAAAATGTCTTCTCCACAGTCTGGACCTCCTGCTGTAGAAGGAGCGAGCTTCCTAACAGATGCACTGGGTGGAGCGCCATTCAGCTTCCCACCACCAAACCTGAACTAGCAGCTGATAGAGGCAGAACTGGGTCAAGATGATGTTACCTGGTGCTTCAGCAGAACTTTTTAGACCAGAGTTCCTGAGGAGAAATGGATTAGGCAATTATACAGCTGAGGCTGGGCTCTATCTCCTAAGCCTGTTAGCTTTGCCTGTGCACAGGTTTCTGCAGATAAGTGACCATTCTTCTTTCTCGCAGTAAGTGCTGTCAGTGATGCAGGAGTCTCCCTCTGTAAACCCAGCTATTGGACTTGCAACAGCTTAGAGGCTTCAGTTCCGTTTAATTTTTAAAAGAAGTTGTTCACCCAAAAATGAAAATTCTGTCATTTATTCACCCTGATGTCTTTACAAACTCTGATGCTGCTGTTTAGGCCATTGAACACATACAGTACTTTGCACAGCTTTTTCCATACTGTAATTACATCATTTATACTATAATACTGGCTGTCAAGCTCCAAAAAAAATCTAATTACGCACTCTATTTCAAGTCTTCTGAAGCCATATGATGTTTTTGTAAAGAACAGACTGAAATGTAAGTCATAGTTTAGTTTCAAATCAAAATCATTGCAATGCAGAACATGAGTGATTTGGACTCTTAAATCAAATATGATACAGATTGGATGTCAGTAACATCAATTGTTATTTGGTCACAAGAACCAGTATTATGACTTAAAAGCTGCACCATATTTGATTTGAGAGCTGCAAACAGATTTGAAAGTGAATAATTAATTAAATTTCATGGTATGGCTTTGGAAGACTTGAAAATTGCTTGCTTTTATGACTGTTTTGGAGCTTTTGTTTACCATTTATTGCAACTGTATAGAAAATGGACAGAAATTTTTCCTTTTTGTGTTTCGCAGGACAAGAAGTTGTGCAGCATGCTCCGTTAGGAAGGGCCTGATCTTTCTACATTTCAACTTGAATGAATTGTCTCTAATGTAGGACATTTATCATACATTTTCAGAGCCAACTGAGATTCACGAAAATGTACACATGCATAAATAAGTATTTCCAGCCTTCTGCCATGTTTAATAAAGAAGAGGCTGTTGTCACGAATTCGGTCCATGGACTTCCGTTTATTCACCACCAGAGGTCACCCTTTCCGTTACATTGACTCTCGCACAACACAAACTGTTGCATAGCACCCCGGACTACATATCCATCATTCATTGCACTGATTGCACATGGAACTGACTGCACTAATTGCACACAGCTGTTTCATATCACTCACTTACTATATAACACTCACTCAAACAACCTTTCTCTGCTGAGTATTGTTTTAGCCTGTACCCCTTTCCGAGTCTACGTGTTTTCCTTGTTTTGCCTTGCCTATTTCTGCGGTATCTGATCTGTGCCTGTTTTCTTGGATTTATCCCTTTAGTCTCGCCCTCTTTTATTCTGTTCGCCGTTCGTTGACCTTCACTAGCCCTAGGATTATTATTGTCTTGCCCGCCATATACCTGTTTTCCATTGTTCGACCCTGCCTGTTATACAACGTCTCTTTAATAAAAGCTTGCAGATGGATACACACGTCTCACGTCTCGTCAGCCCGTTACAGAATACTCGTCCACACAAGGATCCAGCAGCTTTCTCAGTGGAGTCTGGCCTGGTATGGACCCAGTCACCCAGCTACTACATCTTTGGCAAGGAGGCCTTTCTATTGAGGAGTATGTTCACCGGTTCTGTGTGCTATCTTATCAAGTTCCTCTGTATGATGAAGTTTTGTTTAAAGGCTTGTTCCGTTTTGGACTGGATGAACCCATGAAATCTTGGTTACCTGGGGAGGAATGTAACTGTAGCTTAACGGATTTTATGGATTATGCTTTGTTGTCTGTTGGCTCTTTGTTTAATGTGGGTGACGCGGAGGAGGAACGCGACACAATGTCTGTGACTGAAATGATGGCTGTACCAGAGCACGCTCACAAAATGGAGGCGGCAGCGGAGCCTGATCGCAAAATGGTGGCCACACTAGAGCATGCTCACAAGATGGCGGCGACAGTGGAGCACGCTCACAAGATGGCGGACAAAACAGCATCTAGTCAAGTAACGGTTGATCATCATGAGTCAGGCCAAGTAACAGTTTATTATCATGAGTCAAGTCAAGTCACAACAGCTGATATATGAGTTAGTCAAGTCACAGAGATAGTCATGTGTCGAGTTAGTCACGTTGATCTTATGAGTAAGTCAAGTTGATACATAATATGAAACTGTAAGTCAAGCCACAGCTAATCTTCATGAGTCAGTCTATCAACAGTGATATCATGAGTCAAACGAGTCACAGTTTCTATTATCCCGGTCTGGTCAGTCACAGTGCAATATTCAGAGTATAGCTCAGTACAACTGATCTCATGAGTAAAGTCCACAGGATCTTCTATGGAGTCAAAGTCCAGTTGATGTCATGAGTCAGTCAAGTCCACAACCTGGATCTTCAGGAGCTCAAGTCAGAGTCGACGTTGATCGTATGAGTCAGTCAAGTTCAGCTGAGCTGCCAGAGCCTTGTTGATAAAGTCAAAGTGAGTCTTCATAGAGTTCGCCATGTCTCAGATGTTTGTCCAGAGTCTCGTCACGTCTAAACTGTTCGTCCTCCAGAGTACGTTACAGCCCCCTCAGTATTCTCCAGACTCCGTTGAATAACAGCTGATCATCCGGAGTCTTGTCACGTCTTGTCTGTTGCACCCAAATTATCAAGGTCAGTCCTTCGTTATCCCAGTCTGGTATCCAGTGTGAGGATGCACCGCTGGTGTCTGCACGCACGGCTGGTATCCCCAAACCCACTCACTCAAGCCATTCTATTAGAAACTCATTCCCCGTAGGCAGCATTCCCATATGGGGGGTGCTTTATGTCGGTAACTGGGCCGCGGTATCCAAAGCGATTTGTCGAAGCAGCAGCGCACCCGGTACAAATCTCCAGAGGGCTGGCGGATTAGGCTGCAGAACCCCGAGCGGTAGAGGTGGTCTCAATACTGTGTACCCAGAGGGCCATGGTGTCCATGTGTCTTTCGGAGGGTGGCGGAACAGGCTGCAGAAACTCCGAGAGGGCGACACTGGCCTCGTTCCTTCGTGGTGGTGGCACTGACGTTTAGGGTTTTTATTAGCTCTAAAAGGGGAATATTTATGACGAATCACAACTGGTTATGATTCATAATAAATATTTAGATATCTTCGAATTAACTGTAGCAGAATCAATATTACAATTATTTGATCTGTCCTTCCACCGAGCAGACAATATAATCATTTATCAATGCAAGGAATATTTATTTTCTGGCCACGGAAAAATAAACTGTCCTTCTTTGTACAGTGCTAGCAGTAATTCTTAGCCACATGTAGCAAGGGTTCAAACATTCATTCACTTCGAATTGTGAGCAGCAAACAGAGACAATACGTTGTGAATATAAGGGATTTAATAAATGAAACTATATCTTACATATAACTAACTAACCCATGTACACAGAATGAACAACAAAGCAGCAACCGTAGCGAATAGAAAAAGAATGGCATTATTTCACTTCACTTAACCACAACCTTTGAAAATCGTCAAAGAATCCAAAAATAACCTTAAAAAGGGGCTGAAACTTAAACAAGCACCTAAATAATTTTAAGCGGTTACTTTCATTGGTTTCGATTGCTGAAGAAGAGTCCAGATGCGGTAGATAACGGAGGTCTTTTGATGAGTTCGTAAGGAGTCAGCTGGAAGTTTGTACTTCTGGTTCCTCTGAAGAAGAAGTCCACAACGACTAACGTTACTTGAAAGTAAAAACTGCCAGAAAAGAAAACTCAAGAGGAAGGTCTTGAGAGTCCTGAACGGTGTTGTCTCAAACGAAGAAGAGTTTTCTGAGCAAAGTTATTTCGGGCTGATCGGCCCTTTGAGCATTGATTCTGTGTGTTCTGACCCATGAGAGACATGGATTTTGAGCGGGAGAAACTTTATTTGTCTCTTGTTTATGGCTCATTTGCATGCT